>CAJPDP010387938.1:0-10503 GCA_905336975.1 Bombina variegata variegata
TATGTCAATTAGGTGGTTCCTGACATCTGGGCTCCTTGACAGTGAAATAGAAGATATTATAAAAGTTTAGATAACACCTCAGGGCTATCAAGTGTAACATAATTTGTATTCAATCAAGACAGAGTTTGAACAGTGCTTCTTCACATAAGAGCCAATCAGCAAACTTCCCTATACGGCAATATGAGCACATTTTTAGTTTTACCAAAGAGCAAATAAAGCAACATGAAATGCTAAAATGCAAAACCCAACAAGTAGTGATACAACATGACACAGCTTAGATTGTAAGCTAAAGAGAAAGTCTGGAGGTATTATAACACAATTAACATGGTCTTTGAAGGTGGCAGGCTGATTTTTAGCACTAAAAATATTAAAGGTAGATAAAGTAAGTCCGAAACATAAAAAATAATATAATATTCAGTAAACTATGTGTGCTAGTGCATATACTAGGCTAGTGTATATAGATTAGCCTACTTCAGTGTTATATCTTGCTATAGGGTATCAAAAGTGGAAGCTGAAATAAGTACCCTGAAATTACTGCAATAAAGGTTAACTTAATAGAACTGTACAGCTTACATGCAATACATACAGTACATCAAGTAAATGGTTACATAGAAAATGCAGTTATGGTTATACATATGGGTAGAATTTGTTAACCATAAACAAACATCCTTCAGCTTTTCTGAGTAGCTGCAAATTAACTGCGTATCATCCTCAAGTCTAGCGACCATCATGTAATGACAAGTGAGCCAGGATAGCAGTACTTAGGTGGAAATAATACTCAGAGAGTCTCATTACAGATGTTACAGCTTAGATAATGTTCTATATTCTTAGCTGTAATTGCATGGCTGGTAGTGAAGAAGTCATCCCACTCCGAGTTTATAACAGCCTTGAGAAAGGGTGCTGAAGCTAGGGGATCGCAACCAAGAAAATAAAAGGTAATTAATTGTTGTCTCCACTACCTTCTCTGTATTTGTGTCACCCAGGTTGCTAGAGAAGTTCCAGGAGCTCCCTTCTATTTCCCTAGTTTTAATGGTGATTTTGTGTGTCATATGAGCTGCCACCAGAGCTTTTGTGGGCTCGATAAGAAGCTGGTTTGTGCGAGACAATTTCCAAAGAGTTTACAGCATTGGGCTGCCCGATCTCCTTGTTGGTTCCATATAAAGTATGCAGACCATGTGGCGCCGCCGACAGCTGATGCTGGGGACCCTGAACATCGGCCTCCACAAGCTGCACCCATGCTCCTTCATCCCTAGAAACCTCAGTAGCTGAGGATGGGCTAAGTGCGGCCTGCACTTTTTCTTTAAATTCTTCCAGATACCGGTATAGCAGGATGCGTAGCTCCTGTAGCAGGAAGGCATTAAGCTCCATATCCGACATGGGTCAGGAAAGTGTATAGCATAGGATGTCTCAGACTGAGTCAGTGCATTCCGGCCGTACACAGCAGTGATACCCTGAGGATATATTGCTTAAGGGTTAGATGAGAGGCCTCACCTCATAGTTAGCTCTGGGTCATTGCATTAGACAGCAATCCTTAAGACAAAGGTATCTTTGAGAGTAGACGTATTCTGAAACAAGAATCTGTTGGTTTAAAGTGCAGATGGCAGCTGGGTCTAAATATATTTTGTAAGTACTTGAAGAAAATTAGAGCAGCTCATTTCGGCATAACCTATCATGGCCATCACCTGGAAGTCCCCCCGTATAGTGTTTTTTTAGCATAAAATTATATTTAGTTAGATTCTTTATGAATATTCCAGGGATATAATCTCTAAATTATGACAAAATATCCTGGAAAGTGGATCAACAAGACATCATATTTAATTATAGAGACAGGTGATGGCTGTTAGTGAATCTACAGAACTGATCTTATTGTCTACTGCTAAGATAGATGTAAATACAGTAATCAGATTTACTATCACTGAAGGACAGTCTCTCTAGTCTTACCAATATCTGTTATTTTATAAAGCCCATTAACTAAAAATAGATAGAGGCGTGAGCTTTAGAACCTAGTTGCATGGAAGAAAATAGCAACTATAAAGGCTGCAGATGCAATTATGTTATTAGTTCATCTAGAGAAGTAAATAGACTGCCTAATAAAAAAAAATTCTGTTTATTACTATTGAGCTGCCTATAAATCAACAAATTGCATGTATCAGACAATTACTATATGTAACAGAAACAAATCAGTAGTTGTAAAAGATTACAACTAGATGAATCTGAAGCCTGTAATATCGTCATTGTCAAATGTAAGTGGTGATATTAGCATGAGGAAGAAATACAAAACACAGGATACTTTAGAAAAAAAAAAGCACAATAATTTAAAAAAGAAATGGTATTTGTTGCTTACAAGCTATATACTTATCATACCGAGTACTTCTGTGTTGGTCTGCAGAAGGTTTTTATATCTTAAATATAAATTGGTACAATTCAGAACGCTAGTTATTATAATATATTTATTAAAAGAAACAAATTTATAAAAAAAACAAAAAAAACAACAGTGCTGTGAATGTAGATTAAATATAAAAAATGATGCCTCATACATATGATTATTATGAACTAAACCATTTTATTTTGATGAGTATTTTACCAAAATGTTACCTGTTCCTCTTAAAACACACACATTATAATGTAACTGAATATATAACAAGCATTTAGAAAGAAAACATAGGTCTTTCTTTAGTAAAACTTAAATCAATGGCCAGTCTGGAGTCCATGGACTGCAATCCTTGAAATAATCTCACATTTGCTAGGAAAAGGTACAAAGAATAACTTTATGGACAGACCAAGCACACAGTTAAGCTATTGTTACAAGTAAATTGCCAGCTTAATTACAGAAGAACAGCAACAACAAAAAAGCAGATTTTTTTTTGGGAGTTGGGAAATGAAAAGAAACAGCTACAAATGGTAAACACCTCCTAAATGACTACTGTTTAAGATAACTTACCCTCCCACCAGAATGGGAAAAGCCAGTCACTAAAGAGCCTTTGAACCATTTTAAATGTGTGACACATTTTACCTGGTCCTTCTGCTCCTACTATCACTCTAGCCTGGCACTGCCAATCTCCTTATAGCTACAACATTTTGCCACTAAAGGGACACAGCTTTGCACTCCAAATAGAGGACTACACCATTAAAACAGAAAACATGAAATATTCCTCATTGAATTTGCTTTCAAGATGAGCTACTAAATCAGTGCCTGTGTAAGCATTTGTATCCTAGTGGAAAACCTGAAAAACACCAATTTCATGCATCGCCATGTCAACATTTCTGGCCAGTGTAGATTATAGTGCTGTAAAACTAATCTGAAGTGGAGGAGTTTGGGACAGTGTGGTTAGGTTTTTGCCAAAGTATTCTTAATATTAAGAAAAAGTTCTTTGTTTTAAAGTAAGTAGTTTTCATCTAAATATTAATTTATTGGGGATTACGTGGAATTGGTAGGAGAGGATTACCAATGGGGGGGGGGTGAGTTAAGTGGGAGTTGTATGGTGGGGCACTCAGACTTAGAGTATGAGTTTTGGTTAGCATAATTAATAACTGAGAAGAGAGTTTGTGGCTGTGGTAATTTGTGGAGGTGGCACTTTGGAAAGTGTAATTAGGGTATTTTGAAGAGAGGTGTATTGGGTTAGTCAATTTAATGGCTGTTATTGGGCTGTAATGCAGGTATATAGTTAATAATGGTTCTTAGAATTAGGTCAGAATAGGTATCAATATTGTATAGTGACAAACATATAGTGAACTATTACTAAATTATAACAGTTCAAGTATACACATGTAACTAAATGACACCTCTGTGAACTATCCAGTGCCACTAGATTTTTGTTTTCACATTTTTTCCATTATAGAGACTTGCATAAGATCTAGCACTGGATAGTTGTATATTTTATTTATGGGTCAAGGATCATCTTAATTCTCTCTTTACTTCTCTAAACACTGTACTACAATTGCATCACAATTCTAGAAGAGGGGAAACATCTTTTTAAGCTGTGAATAACATAATAGGATAACAGGTAATTTAATTTTTGAGCACTCACTTACTTGGTAAAACTACTTGGTAGACAGTGACATCTTAACCTGTAATATCGGAATGGTTATGTATAAATAAATAAAAAAGTATGCAATTGAGCACACTTTTTTTTCTATATGGCACACATTAACTAGCATTGTATGGCTGTGAAAAGTTATTAAAATGCATTGAGATAAAAGGCAACCTGCAGGAGCTTAGAAACAGGCAGATATTTAGAGGTTATAAAGTATATTAATATAACAATGTTGGTTTTGAAATGCTGGTGAATGGGTAGTAAAGGTGTTATCTATCTTTTTAAACAATAAACAAATGAAGTATTTTGTTGCTTTAAATAAACATAAAGTTTTAATACATAGGGGCCGAATTATCAAGCTCCGTTGATGCCCCTGTTTCCGCGCGAGCCTTCAGGCTCGCTGGAAACAGAAGTTATAAAGCAGCGGTCTAAAGACCGCGGCTCCATAACTTGTCCACCTGCTCTGAGGCAGCGGACAGAAATCAACTCTTTCTAATACAATCGGGTTGATTAACACCCCTTGCAAGTGGCCGATTAGCCGCAAATCTGCAGGTGGCGGGATTGCACAAGCAGTTAATCAGAATTGCTTATGCAATGATAAATGCCGACAGCGCATGCTGTTGGCATTTATCGATGTGCGGCGGACATGATACGCTACATTGTATCATGTCCACTCGCAGTATGATAAATTGACCCCATAGGCTTTGGCATGGTAAGGTGCACTGGAGAATGAATATGTATTTATCTTTTTAAAGCATCTTAACACATTAGCCTCCAGTATGGCCTATAAAACAGTATGGGCATGTCTAGATTAGGACAATTTTCTGAAAAAACAAAAAAGAGTGCTAAACTTAAAGGGACAGTCTAAACCCAATACTTATTCTTTGTTACTTATTGTTACATACCAGACAAGCATCTTGCAAGGGGTTACACATCTATAGGCTTGTAAGAAGTACATAAAACTATTAAACAATCATAATTTTTTAGCAGACGAAAATAGCAGCAAAGCTCCACGCACAGCTTTCTTCTCATCCAGTCAGCTGTTTTCTTGTTTGACAGTTTAGCAGTGCACGTTTAATATTTATCAATTAGCTATTTCGAATTACACATGTTCAAATCAGCATATGCGAGTTGGAAATCTTTTTTTAAGAGTCGATCGTGATTGGAGAAACTTATTATACCAACATTCACTCAATAGGTGGATGGAGCTTGGCGACCATTTTCTGCTCCTAACAAACAATAAATATTTACATGTTTCATGTACTTCTTATAGGCTTATAAATGTGGGACCAGTTACAGGATGCATCTCTGGTATGGAGCAATACATAATCAAAATTATGTATTGGGCCTAGACTGTCCCTTTTTATTTTTTTTTTTTTAAGTTTCAAATTTTCTTTATTGAGAACAAAGGTGCATTACAGCCAATATGTGTTGTGTATATAGCAATAAACCTGACATAATGTGTCTAAAAAATATTCAAGATAGAAAATTCTCAAGTATATCATTAATGGCGTGTACATATATAGATATCAATTGGGAAATACCATCAAAACCTTTGTCAACCTCATCAGTATAAAACAAGTATATCAACATTGAATTTCTCCCTTTATTTTAAAACTATCTGCTGCCGCTAACGTACTCCAAACTCGGGAGGGGACAGGGGAGAAAAACATAATGAAACCTTAACATTAAGATCATGCCATCATATCAAACATATTTTCATGGTGATCCCCTGAACTTTGTCCAGCTTATGTATATAGGGGAGGTGGAAGGGAAGAAGGGGAAAGGGAAGATCATCGAAGGAATCATATGAAGGAGGGGGGGGGGGGAGAGAAAGGGAAAGGAGAAGAAAGGGGGAGAAAAAAAAAAGGGAGGAGGAAGAAATATTTTATAATATTTGTGCTGTCTCTAATTCCAATATCCAGTTCGCAACGGTATCTATGTTCCAAGAATATGTAGCATTAACTCACAATAAGGTTCCATTTAGCTTTACAAGTTTTGGAACCATTCAGTCCAGATCGCCCAATAGTCCTCCATACGCTCTAAGGAGCTGTAGACAAATTTTTCCATTTTAGCCAGAAAATGTATCACCTCGCAAACATCCGAAATTGAGGGTGGTTCAATTTGCTTCCAAGCTCTGGCTATGCACAGCTTGGTCGCAGAAATTATATAAATCACAAGTTGTTTAGTGTACTTAGGTAGCCCATCACCAAAAACATGAAAGAGAGCACATTGAGACGTCAGTGTTACATCTATATTTATGGAATGCAGAAGTACTTCAACATCCCTCCAAAGAGTACATATCTTTGGACAGGTCCACCATATATGAGGGTCAGAACCTACCCCTCCGCATTGTCTCCAGCAAGCCGGGGAGGAGCCCACAAACATTTTGGACAACCTGGTAGGAACCCTATACCATCTTAATAATAGCTTTATGTACCCTTCAAATATTGTCATACAGTGTTTTGTTTTCTTTGTTAAAGTCACTGCATTACTGAGATCTATATCTGATATTCCCAGATCTAGCTCTCTGCACCACATTTTGATCTGTCCCGGGAGGCCTAAAGAATGATCTTTCAACAGGGCTTTATAGAGAAATGTGAAGGGCTTATAAGTCCCCAACCCGCCTATCCATCTCCAGCCCATTTAGAGTACTGTCTGAGGCCTAGTCTAGAGAATTTCCAAGAACTCAGTACACTGAGCATTCTGTAACACTCAAATTGAAACCATAGTGGAGAGTTATTTAACAAATGTAAGACCTGAGGGACCGTCAGCAGTTTGTTATTAAAATATAGTTGTTCAACTAATGTGAATTGTTTGTCAATCCAAAATTCCACATGAATATTGGGAAGGTCCCACATCAGGCCTCTCAGATGGTGAATAGGGGACGGGTGCGGAGCAATCTCTGAATGATGTCTAAGACCATGCCACAGACGAATGTTTTGTTGAACTATAGAGTTTTCTATTTTATCAACCAAAGATTTATAGCTCGGAACCCACAGGGTGCTTGGCAGGTCTAGACCGATTGGCAAGTATAGTTCGTCCAGTCTGTACCACCCCGGCCTCTCTGCGCCTGGACCCCAAGCTGTAATCTGGGACAGTTTCGTCACCTCATGATATAAAAATATATTGGGAAAGGATATTCCGCCTCTCGAACATTCTCTCTGTAGAACTTTATGACTAATACGTAGAGCTTTATGCATCCATACGTAACTAGAAAAAAATCTGATGAATGTGCTGCCTGCAATATAGCATGCGGAACATTCAGAGGAATGCACCAAAACAAGTACAGGGCTTTAGGGAGTAAAGACGTTTTTACAGTGGCCAAGAAATCTCTCTAAAATACCACCTATTCGTTAGAGATTTTAGTTCCGCGACTAAAGCATCAAAGTTTAATTTTATTAACTTGTCCATGTCAGTGCTCAGTTTTATACCCAAGTGTGTTATGGACTCTTTGGACCATTGAAAATCATATTTCTTCTGCAGAGTAGACAACTGCCCTGTAGAGAAGTTAATACCGTATGCTTCTGTTTTAGTCATGTTAATTTTATAATAGCTAAGAGTACCAAAATATTCCAATAAGTTAAAAACCACTTGTACTGTAGAGGTGGGATTTGTGAGGAGAAGAGAAACATTGTCTGCATACAGGACAAACTTTTCTTGTTTAGAGCCCATGAGTAATCCCGTTATGTCAGGTGAATCCCGGATCTCCTGCGCGAGTGGCTCCATAGCAAGAGAAAATATCAGGGGGGACAATGGGCATCCCTTCCTGGTACCATTGGAAATAGATATTACCGGAGAGCAAAAGCCCAACCCTCTCACCCTAACATAGGGGTTCAAATAAAAAACCTTGATCATGTTAATAGCTCCAGGAGGAAATCCAAAGGCTTTCAAAACCTCCCAAAGGTAGTCCCATCTGACACTGTCAAATGCCTTTTCGGCATCGAGCAACAGGGCCATCAGGGGCACCCTGGATCTCCTTGACTCTGAAAAAAATTGTAATTAGTCGTCTAATGTTGTCTGGTCCCTGACGGCCTTTTATGAAACCTACCTGATCTACTTGGATCAGGGACGGCAACATACATGCCAATCTATCTGCTATCAGCTTGGAGTATAACTTTGTATAAGCATTAATTAGCGAGATAGGCCTAAAATTACCACAATAGGAGGAATCTTTTCCAGGTTTAGGAATAGCTATAATGATTGCCTCCAAGTATTCTTTTAAGATCTTTCCCTCCGAGCCAACCTTATTGAACACTTGACATAATATAGTTTGTAACTGTGTGTGTAGTTTTTTTGTAGAATTGGCCCGAGAACCCATCTGGGCCTGGAGCTTTATTGTTCTTCAATTGTTTGATTGCCTGTCCTATCTCCGTCATGGTGAACGGTTCTAGTAGTTTATCGCAATCATCCTCCGACAACAAGGGTAGCTTCAACCGACCCAGAAAGGAGGATATATCTGTGACCGTCGCCGCATTAGGTTTTTCGCAGGAATCAATATTGTACAGATGTCTGTAAAATTCTGCGAAAGACATCCCTATATAATCTTGCGCATACCTCTTCTGCCCCCCCATGGTTAATATAGGGAATTCAAGAGGCAGCCGCCTGTTTTTTTAATTTATTTGCCAGCATTGAGCCCGCTTTATTACTCTTGAAGTACATGAGAACTTTGAATTTGGAGAATGCCTGTTTAATTCTTTCCAATTCCATATTTTTTATTTGAGACTTTAGGTGTAAAATGTCATCCGACAGGTTATTAGTGGGGGCCAGTTTGTTCTGCTTCTCTTTTGTTCTTAATTCACAAGCCAATTTGCCTAGCGGAGCACCCCGCTCTTTTTTAAGGCTGTAGCCTTTGCAATACAAAAGCCTCTTATATAAGCCTTCAGAGCAGCCCATCTGATTTGGTGGGAAGTCTGATTCACTGGGTTAGACTCCATGAATTCATCAATTTTTCCATCAAGTCTGGTAAGAAGGTCGCGTCTTCCCATACAAAGTTAGGAAGTTTCCAGGACGGTCTGGCTGATGTTGACCCGTCCACCCTTAGTGTTATTGTCACAGCATCATAATCTGACCATGAGCAGCTATATATGCTGGAGTCTGTGATCATGTTCATGGTCCATGAATCTACAAAAAAGTAGATGAGGAAAAAGAAGTGCTGAGTATTCAAGTAGATGCAAAAAGGTTTTATTTGGAGCAGGCTTCCATATAAGACAATAGGTGAGCTCCTATCTTACGCGTTTCACGCATGAGCACATGCGCTTCATCAGAGATAATGATTCCTGCTGCTGGAGGTCAATTTATAGGTGTGATGGGCCAATGAGAGGTGTATTAAAGAAGGTGTGTACAAGTTAACCCTTAATGTGTAGGATAAACTGTATAGACTAGTGAAAGGGGAATGGCACACCATAATACACCTAACAATAGGAACAGAGGTTCCCATACATAGTATTGCTATCCAGCAGGAGGAAGCATATTAGAACAAAATCAGACATATAACAGATTCATAAAAATATGGCAATACAGTTAGTATTTGCAATGAGGATGCTTGTCATTAGACCGTATATTGGGACTACTTGTATTAAGTATATGAATATATATTTACAATTGAGAAAACTCTCGTTATAGCCCATAATATGGGTAACTGCACTAGTCCCAATATATACTGAATAATGAACCCCTTTGACAAACAAGGAAAACTAACAATTAAAAAAGTTAATAACATTTAAGGCTCAATATTTTGTGAACATGAGTTTAAGGACACAGAACACTTTGTGTCATAGATAATGATGACAAACATGGAAATAGAGAGCACTAGAAAAATAGCAAGTGAAAGAGCTAGATGATATTTGTCTCTGTATATATCCCTGTTGGATTTTGATATTAAACTATAATGTGTAAGTGGTATGTGGTTAGTCATTCATTTACACAGCTATCATGTAATACTTATTTTGTTTGAAAAAATCATGATGAATTACAAGTTCATAGTTAAGAATGACAGGGATATCAGTCTCCAATTATTTGAAGAGAGAAAAAAAGGGAGATAACTGAGAGAACTATGCTAGATAAAAACATTTCCTTGTATGACAAAAATAAAAAATAAAAGAAGGGGGTACTAACTGAATGTATGGAAGGGGAATAAATAATGAGAGAGTGCAACCTCTGTAAACCCTATAGACTGTTAGAGCTTCTTAGGGCCTGAATTTGCTTGAAATGTTGTGTGTCAGTATGACATTATTTGGAGAAAGAAGACTAGGGTGTACAAATATTTACTGATATTTACTGGAGTTTTGTAGCAAAAGTGGGTATGATTACTTGTGAGTTAGTCTATAAATAAACTCACGTCATATTTTTTGTTCATACCTTGTGGTGCTCTAGTCTGTAGCGTGAATATCCAATATACTTCTATTTTTAGTAATGTCCTATTTCTATCACCCCCTAGCGGGTTTTTTTGAATTTGTTCAATTGCCTT
>CAJPDP010388040.1:0-13061 GCA_905336975.1 Bombina variegata variegata
AGTTAAACAGCTCTTTTACCTCTAAAAAATATTAAGTCCCCCCTAACAGTAACCGCCTCTCACCCACCAAAATAAAAAAAATTAACACTAAAAAAACCTAAACTACCCATTGCCCCTAAAGGGGCATTTCTATGGGCATTGCCTTTAAAAGGGCATTCATCTCTTTTTCATTGCCCTTAAACAGGCATTTAGCTCTTTTTCAAAGCCCTAATCCAAAAAAAAAACCCACCCAAAAAAAATAAAAATAAAAACCTAACACTAACCCTAGAAGATCTACTCATGGTTTCTAAAGTCCGGACATCCATCTCCATCCAGGCGGCGAGGTCTTCATCCAGGCAGCAAGGTCTTTATCCATCCTGGGGGCGTATTATATCTTCATCCCGGCGGCACGGATGCATCAATGCAGCCCTTGGATTTTGTGCGGTATGGAGCCTTACACCACCACCCGCATGCACAAGGAGTCTTTTCAGTAACGCGTAATGGCAGTGCTATGGGGGGTTCATTTCGCACCCTGCTTAGTGCAAAACTCGTAATCTAGGTGATAGTGAATAAAATAAACTCAGATAAAGGGGAGCTTCTGAGCAAAAACCGAAAAGCAGGGGTGGGGTTATACTCGTTAAATCTATCTCATCTAGACTGAACTTTCAAGATGATATAATGTTTTTTTTTGTTTTTTTTAATATCTTTTTATTGTTGAAAAAGACAAAATGTACACAAGAGCAGTTATACAGACATAACCAGATGGGATAGTATAATTAACAAAAAAAAAAGAGAAAACATACCTTGAACCCAATGATTAGGTATTTCCGGTCTGTTCGATAATATATATTGACATTGCTAAGTCACACTATCTAGGCTCCTTCATTTTGTAATTGGATGCCAACTTTTACATGTGCATGTACACTCTCCTCCAACCTGTTTTTTTTTTCTTTTTTTCCTTTTTCCATCAATTCTATAGTCTGGTTAGACTAAACCTAACTTTCTACCTTAAACATTAAATAACTAACTAACTAAATACCCTGGAACTTGTTAACTTTGTCAATTGTGAGGCTCGGCTGTGGAGAAAAAAAAAAGGGGAGTGGAATGGTGGGCTGGTGAAGAGGATAGAGAGTGGAAGAGGAGTAGTACTACTAGGTGTTGACATTTGTGTCTAATGTCGGTCCATCAAAACAAATGTTCCCAATCTCCTCTCAGGGTGTCCTCCATGAAAATAACGGAGTCTTTAAATGGTATTAGAATCAGTCTCTGTATTTGTCTGTTCTGAATGTCTAATCTTACGTCCATTTGTTCCATAAATATTTGGGATTTCAACAAGTTCTTGAAGCCCCCAAAAGAGGGGCCCATTTTCACTATCCAGTGTTTTAGTATGCATTTTCTAGCCACTAGGACTACTAAGCTCAATACTGCATCATGTTGTTTGTGTTGGGAGTCCCATTGTAAGAATAAAATAGCTTCAGGGTGTAAAGTAAGCTGTATCTGTAAAGCCTGGTTAATCCAATACTGTATTTTATCCCAATACTGTCTGTATAGTGTAGGAGATTTGGGTCTTTCATTGCGCATTTGATACACTAATTGGACAATGTAGGTACCCATTTCACCATTGCTCTTGGCGTGAAATAAGCTTTATGTAGAAAGCGTACTTGGGATTCCCTGAACATTGCAGACAACGTGGCTTTCTTTGCTTTTTCCATATCATTCCGTATCCCTTCCCAAGTAATTTCCCTAAGTCCTTCCCAAACCCAACCAGTCTCAGATCCCGCCGGGAAATCCGGATTTTTAACTATGGGCAGATAGCATGAAGCATGGCATGATTTTTTCAAAAATTTGTGCGCTTGATGCCAGGCTCTCAATGGGTCTCTGAATAACATATTAAGACCTAAGGTTTTCACAGACTGCGAGCTTGCAATATGCGGTAAATAGGCTAGTGATATGTCCCCCAAGACTGCTTGTTCTAGTGCGGGTCGGCAAAAGTGGTGAGTACCCACCTGCCAGTCTACCACCAAGTGGATCAGTGCCGCCCAGTTGTACAGTCTGAAGTCTGGCAGGGCCAGGCCCCCGTTTAGGAAACCCATGCTCAACTTGTCCCTCGAGATACGTGGCTTTCTCCCTCTCCATACAAAGCATGTTGTTGCGGCATTTAACATTTTAATATCTGACTTATTTAAAAGCAAGGGGAGCATGAGCCGTGGATATAGTAACCGAGGGAGAATTACCATTTTAATAAGGCCAATTCGTCCCAATAGCGATAGAGGAAAAGATTTCCAGCTTTTCATTTGTGCCTGCAGTTTGGCACATATGGGTGTTAAGTTAATGGCATATAATTTATTGGGGTTAGCTGGTATTCTGATGCCTAGATACACAATGTCATGTTTAGCTACGATAAAAGGGTACCCCTCATCAGAGTGCATTTTCCTATGAAGCCACAGGATCTATGACTTCTGCATGTTCACCTTGTAGCCTGAGAAAAGACTGAAATCATTGAGAGTTTTCATGATACAAGGTATATGTGTCTGGGGATCCTGAACAAATAAAAGCATGTTGTATGCGTATAGCACTAGGTGTTGTGGGGCTCCTGCTATATCAATACCAGGGAAAACCTGTCGCAACTTAATGGCCAGTGGTTCCAGGGCAATATTAAAGAGAAGGGGCGATAAAGGGCAGCCCTGTCTGGTTTCCTTATGTAAATGAATGTTCGGAGAGACCATGTTATTAACAAGTATATTGGCTATCGGAGAGTGATACAAGTTATTTATAAATGCCAGGAAAGGGCCAGAGATATTGGCCTTAATCATGGTGGTGAAGAGGTGATCCCATTCCACTCAATCGAAGGCCTTCTCTACATCAAGGGACAGCAGGAAGGCCTCAGATCGATCCTTCATCAGCTTCCCCTGTGTTCCAGCCCAAAAATGTTGGACTATCTGCAGGACCCTGCGTACATTAACCACAGACGACCTTGCATGCATGAAACCTGTTTGGTCTTCATGTATGATGCTGGGTAATATAAATTTTAGCCTTTTGGCTAACAATTTGGTTAGGATCTTATAGTCCGAGTTTAGTAAGGATATCGGCCTGTAAGATTCAGGTAGGAAACTATCCTTCCCCGGCTTCGGGATCAAAGTGACATATGCCACCGAGAACTCCGGTGTAGGTGCCCCTTCCCCTTCAAAGTAGCTAGCATATAGTCCTGCGAGTGTCGGTGTCACTTGCGGTTTCAGCAGGCGGTAGAATTCAATCAGCAGCCCATCAGGGCCTGGGGCCTTGCCCAGAGACATGGACATAATGGTTCTCTCAATCTCCTCTCTATCTATGGGGGCATTTAATCTGTCCTGTTGCGCTTCTGAGATTTGTGGGAGGGCAATGTTTTCCCAGAACTGCTCCTTCCTCTCATTCCGGGGGGGGGGGGGGGCATTCACTGGTATACAGGGAGGAATAATGTGATGCAAATGCTTCAGCTATTAATTTAGAGTCCCGTAAAGTTTTTCCCTGTGATTTCAGTGTGGCAATATGTTTAGAGGTGGTGTTTATATTTACTAAAGTTGCTAGAAGTTTCCCTGATTTATCCCCGTATCTATAATATTTACCTCTGGTCTGCATCAGTGCCTGCGAGGCTTGGTGGGCGAGCAACGCATCATATTCTGTTTTTATATTGAAATATTTGCGATAGTTTTGACTAGAGGGAGTGGAACAATACGAGCAATAGGTTTACACCAGACTCTCTCTCATTCGTCCAACTTTTTCTGTATATTGTTTTTTTTCTACATGCTAGGTAGGCAATAACATTCCCCGAGAGAACAGCTGTAGCCGTTGTCCAGAATAATTCTGGCGTGCTTAGGTGTTGTGTGTTGTTTGCCCGGTAGTCATCCCAGCAGTGTACTAGGTAGTTCTGGAATTCTTGGGAAGATATTAAATACTTCGGAAATCTTAAAGTCTGCCTATTACACACTGTTGGAGCTATATCTTTAAAGAGCGCTATGGCGGCATGGTCCGAGACAACCTCCCCAATGTTTGTGTCAATTACCTGGGTGATTAAAGAATTTGAGATCATGAAAAGATCAATACACGACATTGAGGGCGAAGCCCGTGAAATGCATGTGTAATCTCTCCCATCAGGATTTAGTTGCCGCCAAATATCTGTCACATCTAGGGAATTTCCCAGCAGTGCAAAGATAACCCTCTCAAATTTGTCTGATATCTTGGGAGCCTTCCCACCCAAACATCTATGCAAATCTCTAAGCCTGTCACAGTGAGGGTTGGGGGTAAGATTGAAATCCCCTCCCAGTATTATATGGGTACCTAGGTAAGGGATAAGTGTGGCCACAATAGTGTCCCAAAACTTTCTATCTTTTTGATTGGGGGCGTATACGTTGCATAAAGTGTATGTTTTCTCTAAAATGCACACTTGCAATATTATGCACCTGCCCTCTGAATCTTTGAGTACCTTTATGACCTCATATTCCAATTTTCTTCCAAAGAGTATAGCCACCCCTCTACTAGCCGATTTGTATGATGCATATTCAACCCTCCCCACCCAGTCAGACCTCAATTTTTCATGTTCTATATCTGAGAGATGCGTTTCCTGAAGAAACGCAATCTCCGCTCGTTTTTTCCTAAGCTGGTTTAGGATTGTTTTTCTTTTGATGGGGGGAATGGATACCCCCTATATTCCACAAGTATAGATTAAATCTAAGATTCTAAACTGAACCCTGTATGTTTGGCGCATCGTCTTGTGTAGAGTGGTTTGTGCGGAATATGAGTGTGAAAGGGGAGAGTAAGGGAATGAGAGGGAGGAGAGGGGAGGGAGGAAGGGAGGGAGAGAGAGAGAAAAAAAAACCTCACCGCAATGTACAGGCTCTCGGTTCATCCTCCCATTACGTCGAACCACCACCAAGGCCCATCGATCAACTTGGTTAACATACTGTGCTATAGAGAAAAAAAGGTTTGTCACCTTGGCACAATCAATAACATTTTCCGTTTCATAACTGTCAAGATTTAACACAGTGGGACAAACATGTTCACCTTGAGCTCTACATATTTGTGTTAACATTCTTCCAGGTGCAAACCAACATGTAAACTTCAAACAATATATAAAAACATTCCTATCTCCCCAAAGTGATATCCGGCATGATTCTTATTCTGTATCTGAGAGATATTAAGAGTTGACACTTTGCTACAATTTCGAATATTTTCATAACATTCACAGCCTAACCCGGTGGGACCTGTATACTCACAGTGTGATCTAAGCATATTATTTAAGTTCTTTCCAGGTGCAGGCCAACATAAAAACTTTTTACAATTTAACATAAACTTCCCTATCTGACTGAGATAGTTCAACCACCCCTCAACAGTGTTCTGAATAAAACCCAGGGCAGCGATAAACCGTTTTTTCACAATCCCTCTTATTATATTATATTCAGTTATACCACCATGGAAACTGGTTTCCATTCTATTGAGGTCTGCATTTAACAGGACTTTGATCGGCTGTTGCCATCTTTTCTTCGAGAGCAGACTCATGCAAAGAACCATAATATTCACTAAGTAATTACCTGTTAAGCACAGGGTCAAATGACTCAAACTTTTAATTGTCTTAGCCATCTTTTTTGATAGTATATATTACAGGGTAAAAGACTTAAATAGGATTACCCACGGATACCATCATCTCAGCCTACCTCCCTCCTATCTTGTCCCTGTGCGGGGCTGTGAGCTGGTGACCCTAATTTTTCCAAGAATTCCTGAGCCTCAGAGGGAGAGTCAAAGAATCTTGGAACTCTATATGTGACAATTTTAAGCCTAGCAGGGTATAAGAGATAGGCCTATCTGCCCTCCCTGTGGAGTTTAGAACAGAGCGGTGAGAATTCTCTACAGCATTTCATAAGGTCTGCAGAGAAGTCCTGAAATAGCAATAGGCGTGCATTTTCAAAAGTTCATTTTTCTAGCTTTCTATACCCTCTCAAGATAGCAGTTTTGGTCTGGAAATGTAAGAATTTTATCATAATGGGGCGAGGTTGTGATATATCTGCACTGGACCTCTCTGGGCCAACCCTATGTGCCCTTTCAACCCCTCCAACTAAATCTCGAGTGGGGATGTTTAACAAACAGGGTAAGGTGTTTTCCACAAAGTGTATTATGTCAGACTGCTTGATTGTTTCATGGAGACCGAGTAGAACCACATTGTTGCGCCTTGATCTGCTTTCCAGATCATCTATTTTTAACTGTAGGGCCATGGCCTGCCTTTCTAGATTCTCTATCTTACTGGAGTTAGCTACATTAGAGTCCTCTAGGTCGGATATAATTATTAAAACACAGCAATAAAACGTAGTATCCCCCTAACACAGTATAGTCAATACAGTTATGCCCTGGTAATTTATATAATTTGGAATCTTATAACTTATAACAGATTAAATCTGCAAAAAAGAAAGGCACATTAGCAAAGGGAACCAGTAGAAGTGTGACGCAGCACACTTATAAGAGACAGTAGGCCTGACAATGCAAGACTCTATGCACAGATTGTGAGATAAGCTAACATACAGTGTTTTCCCATGACACCCCCTTCAGGAGTGTAATGGCTTGCAGCTCCCAAACACTAATCTAAAGCAAGGGCCCTGCAAGGTTTTTCACTCATGTCCCAACCAAGTATTATAGGGAGTAAAGTCCTCAACAATGCTGCAACTGACGATTTACACTGTCTCTGAGCTGTCCCAAAATGTGAAGTGCTGTCAAAATGTAAGAGGAACTCGAGACCCTACAAAGTTCCACAACTCTGCTGCTAGTAACATTCACAAGGGTAGGAGAGGGCCTTGCTGCTCTAAAGCATGAAGTGGTGTCAGTAGCGGGTAGGGCTTATGTGTGCCACAAGTGAGTTATTGAGGTGATTTACAGTCTAGAATTCACCCACAGATATTTGATCCGTGGATGTGAGCCACAGCCCGCATCGGACTGAAAGCTGTTGCGCTATATGTCCCGTAGCGTGTCGGCAGCTTTTGAACTGTAGGTTTGTTGGGGCAATAGCAAACTCTACTATGCTACCTGTGGGTCTATTCCACCCCGTACATAGTACTTAGGGAAATCTATACCCCAAACTCCTCAGGCCCCTGTGGATGTAAAAGTGATGTCTGTTGACCACACAGCAAAATAATAATAGATAGGTGGGCAGGTAGGTAGGATGCCCCCGGGGAGTGTGTGCGGGCGATACTTTACCACCTTAGGTGCAGGAGAGCTGTACTACAATCCCCCAAGTTGTTGCCACAAGACTCCATTCAGGTCACTGCAAAGGGGCCGGGCTCCCAAGATGGCGCTGTCTTTCGCTCCAAACACTTCTCAGAGTATGATCCAATTTCCAAAGGCTGCAGCAGCCAGATGGCAGTGAGCAAGGTTAGCAGTGTTGGTTAGATCCTCCTGTGTCAATGACGAGTCTCCCCAAAACGGGAGATCCAACGGCCCCTGCAGTCTTAGTATGCTGCCCACATGTGTTAATAATGGCGCCGCTCTGACTATGGTCACTCTCCGCCAAGCCCGCTTCCAATGCAATCTACTCTGTATAGCTAGGGGTATCAGTGGAGTTCCACCACCCTGTCAGACAGACTGTTTAAGCTTGCGCCACTTCAGCACTTCATTTGGTGGTTCACTTCAGTGGTGGAGCGATGTATGGCTCTCACGAGAAATATGGGGGTCTTTTGCAACACTCCCCCCTCCGGGCAGCAAGTTCTGCCAAGGAATTTTCACTGGGCACAGAGTATACAAGGAATTCAAGGAAAACCTTAAATATTTAAAGTTTTAAGTCCACTTTGGACGGAGCTCTTCTCTCTTGCTTCCTATCCTGTGGCCCGCCCACCAGAAGTCCATAATAAGTTGTTTTTAAACCATTCTATCAGAAGTATATCAGAACCTGTTAAGTAAAAGCAAAATACATTATGTTAATTTAGACAAGACAGATAATTCAGGATGCTTAAACACAAGTATGAAAGAGCTAGAGAAAGCAGTGCCAGTCCAGATGAGAGTTAGGGCCTTAGGAGTTCGGGTCTCTAATATAAAAGTCTACCTCGCTTCTTTCTGGAGCAGAACCTTGCTCCCACATTAGAGTGGGGGTACGTGGTCAATGATAGTGTATTTCAAGTCCACTACCATGTGTCCTTTCTGGGCAAAGTGTCCTTCAACAGGTTGTTCCAATGTACCTTTCTGAATAGCAGTACGTATGGCTGACCTAATGGTCCTCAGTAGTCTTACCTGCATAAAATAAACCACAAGTGCAGTGTAACAAATACACAATGTAGGTAGTGGTACAGGTCAATCGATATTTGTGGAAGAATCTCTTCTTTTTCGTAGGGTGATTAAAATAATGGCCAGTTTATAGACTTTACATGTTGTGCATCCCAAACACCTGAAACATCTATTTTCATAGTTTCGAACTGTCTTCTTTTGGTAACACTTTTTCAGATCAGTATTTACCAGAATGTCCCTTCTAAATCCCATTCTTGGAGGGGACATTCTATTAAATGGGAGTGTTGGATCACTTTTTCACTATCTCCCAATGTTTGTCAAGACACTCTCTAATTTCATTTTTATCACTTGTGTATCTAGTTACAAATGTCAGGCGTTCCTGCTCAGGCGCTAGGTCGGGTATGTCATCCTTCAAAGTCTGTATTTGTTTGTCCAATATTTTCCATGGATATTCCCTCTGTTGGAATCTGACATAAATCTCTTGTAATTGTACTTTTGCTTTTTCTTCATCCGTATTGTTCCTGAGTACCCTCTTAAATTGAGATTTAGGTGCTGGCGAATGACCACTGGTGTAGGTCAGCAATGAGTTGCGGTCAGTCTCTTTGCAATACAACGTAGGTTTAATTGTTCCATGCTCTTTATAGAAGCATAGGTCTCAAAAATGAATTCTATTCCAATTATATTCCATCTTGAACTTTAGGTTCGGATTAGCCAGATTAAGTTCTTCAAACCACACCATTCATTTATATTTATGCTTCCCTATTGAATATTACGCCAGATACTTAAGTAGTATATGAGGTTTGAGTGCTGATTTGTATATTGTCATAGGACGGCTGATATGGAGATTAAGACTCCATTTGGATGTGCGGTTGCCATGGCTATGATCATATACAAACCAGCCAAATGTCTTAACCTTGAGCCTGCCTCCAAGTGTGCCTTCCCCGGTATTAGAGAACTCCCCCCCTGTTTTATAGATGCCGTTTAGATGCCCCTTATGAATACCTGGCAACTTGTACGTTTTCAGCACAATCTGAGGAACGCCTACGCATATATACTATGGATTAGATCTGGTTTCTATGACAACGATCAGATACAAGTTTACGTCAGATATACACAGCGATAGTCTGATACCTGTAAAGTTGTATATTAACGAGGACGATGACGGGTCTGTGTTGTGATGTGATTTGATATCCGATTTGTGTTGATGTTTCTTGTATTGATTTTATTTACTTGTTATGTTCACATAAGGAGTTGCATACCGAGACGCAGGTTGATGAAGTCACTCCTGGAGGAGTGGCAGTTTACAGCTGCGACTCTGCGGTTCAATCTGCACATATTGTATAAATTGTCATTTTTTGGTGTCTGAGGAAGGGGGTAAAACCAACAAAACATTACAATAAAAAGTTGACGGTAATTTAAAATCCTGGAGAGTGCATTCTTATCTACTTCTATTATATATATATATATATATAAATCCAATAGAAAGCATACTCCAAAGGTCTTAGCAAAAATCTCACTTTAATGTGAACATTTTCGAGCCGAAATGACTCGTCCTCAGACAAGCAAAAAGTGTACTTTTTGCTTGTCTGAGGATGAGTCATTTTGGCTCGAAAACGTTCACATTAAAGTGAGATTTTTGCTAAGACCTTTGGAGTGTGCTTTCTATTGGAGTTGTGATTGCTTTTTGCTGCACCCAAGGCTGTAAAGTGATATGTTTGTCTGTATATTTAATGTACATATTTAACATTCCAATGTTCTTCACTTACAGGATAATGCCCTTTTTATTCTTAAATACATATTTGTATATATGTGTGTATATACCTATATTTGCATATCTATTCCTATAGAAATATAGGTATAGATATGTATTTTACATGAACAGTATCAACCCCTAAAGCCACCCTCAAAAAAGCAACACATTTTGTACTTACCATCTGGAATTCGGCTCCTTTGGGGGACAGTGTTGGTCATCTTCTTTTCTTTCACCTGATCTGTCTTCATGCTGTCACAGCAGCACACTGAAGGTTGAATGTAAGGTTCCTCCTTATATAGGGATGCCCTTGCATTTCTATTGACTGATTTTTTTTAATTCTAATTCAAATCAGCCAATAAAAAAAGCTTTAATTCTATTAGCTGATGTGAATTAGAATTAAAAATGCAGCCGTTAGAAATGCAAGGGAACCCCTATATAAATGGGAACCTTGTATTCAATCTTCAGTGAGCAGCGGTGACAGCATGAAGTAACATCAGATAGAAGAAAATAAGTGGAATTGGATGGAAGAAAAGAAGAGGACAGCCAAGAAGACCAACATCTTGGATGAAGACTGAAGAGAAGCGCTGTCATGGATCCGCCACTGCCCCCTAAGGAGCCGAATTCAAGTTGGTGAGTATAAACTTTTGTTGTTTAGCCGTAGATTTTTTTTTGGGGGGAGGTTAGTTTTAGTATAGGTTTTTTTTTATTGCAAAAGAGATATTTTTTAAGCTGATTTGCATGTTAAAATTCAAACCCCTATATAAAAGGTATACCTCGCTTTCCAAATTCAGTGTGCGGCTGGTGACTGCAAGAAGAGGACTTCCATGTTGATGCCCTGAAGATGAAGACCGCCGCAGCCGGGATGAAGATAAGAAGATGGACCTCCACTGGGATGAAGAAGGACCACCGCCCGGATGAAGATGGAGCACCGCCATCATCATTGGTGAGTGCCATTTTGGGGTTTAGTGTTAGGTTGTTTTTTTTTTGGGTGTGTGTTTTTAAGATTAGAGATTTTTTTATTTTCTATGGGCAGCAAAATACCTAAATGCACTTTTAAAGGCAATGCCCAGCTAAATGCCTTTTTCAAGGCACTTTTTAGAGTAGTTTTTTTTTTAGATATTTTTTTTTTTTTTCACAAAAAGAGCTTGATCACTTTAGGGCCATGCCCTACAAAAGTCCCTTTTAAGGCCAATTTGTAATTTAGTTTTAGATTTGTTTTTTTTTATTTTGGGGTATTAGAATAGGCATTACTCTTTTTTATTTTTGGTAATTCGTTTTTTATTTTTTGTCATTTATTTAGTAATGTTAGGGTAAACATTTTTTTTGGTAATAGTGGTTTTTTTTTTTAAATAATAATAGTAGTTTTTTTTTATTTAAAAGTAATGGTAGTTTTTTTTTATTTGTAATAGGTAAGATTAGATTTTTTAAAATTTTACAGGTAAGTCACAGTATTTTTTATAATTGTAGCTTTTTTTGGTAAAGGTAGGGTTAGTCTATTTTGGGTTAAATTTGGTGGTGTTAGTTTAGGAGTGTAGATGTTAGTGGGTTATTTTGCATTCGGGGGCTGGTGGTTTAGGGGTAAATATTGTAATGGTTTACTTTGTGGTGGGGGCTAACGGTTTAGGGGTTAATAGTGTAGAAGTTTGCTTTGCAGAGGGGGCTGGTGGTTTAGGGGTTAATAGTATAGTGGTTTACTTTGTGATGGGATATGTTGCTGTTTAGGGGTTATTAAAGTAGGGGTCTTATGGCAGTTTGGGTTAGCGCAGAAGTAGGATGTTTTCATCTTTTTTTCTCCATTAAATTGTGGGAATAGGATATTGTGCATGATAGTGTTAGTTCGGCTTTTTGCGCTTGTCGGATTAGCACTGGAGTGATAATTTTTTACTTTAAACTCGTAATACCAGCGTAACCCGACGAGCGCAAAAGGTTTACTTCTAGCGTAGTTACCACTCTAGCAAAATCAATAATTGGCGCTCCACTTGTAATCTAGGCCTTAATAGCTAGTAACATTTAAAAGTTAAATAACATTCTCAATAGAATGTAAAAGCAAAAGTAAAGAAATTATGATACATAAACTGGAGGAACCATGCTATAACAAGAATTTCTTACCAGACTGTTAAATCAGGATAGGTCACAGTTTGAACATCTCACTGATCACATAGCATCATGGACATTATCAATCACATTTTATTCAAATAGGCAACACTCTCTCCATTGTATGCCTGTGGCAGATGGGATTACTTAGACAGAAAAGCCTAGAGGTAATTTATATCGCAAATAAAAGTCAGTGTTATTTGACGTGACAATGATCAATTTCTCTTTCATCATCCTTCACACTCCATTAAAATATTTTCAGTAAAATACATGAACAAACAAACAATTCAAATACACATATTTTGTCTACTAACAGATTCAATAACTTGTTCTTTAATTCATTCCTTGGGTTGTTGTGTGCATTTGTCTGAAATAAAGAAATCAAACTATCATCATCATCATCTACATCTCAAAATTCGTTTCAGATTCAATTCTTTGTAAAATAAACACATATATTTACATTCTTGGTGTATCATCCACAACCAAAAGTATTTGTTGTACCCCCAGTAGTCACTCTTATTGTATCATTTAATAAAAAAACTACGAAAAACTATTATAGACTTTGACAATCAATTTACAGGGGCCCCCAGAGCAATATAAACAGATACATTTAGTTCTGACTGACTCAAAAGAAAACTGAAACAGAAGATCTCATCTCTCTTAAATATTTATATCTCAAATGTGTTAACCTTGAGATTGAATCGATATCTAACAATCACCTAGGGTGCGAAACAAACACAACAAAAGTTGCATTATTTCCCCCTCTATAGCGCTGCCATTACAAGTTTCTGAAAAGCCTCTTTGTGCATACAATATGGTGGCATTAAGCTCCATACCACACAAAAGCCAAGGGCTGCTTTGACATGATCGTGCACACTTTCCCCCATAGACATCAATGGGGAGAGAGCGTTAGAAAAATACCTGAAGTGCGGAATGGCGATCACCGTAACGCATCCCCATTGATGTCTGTGGGTAAAAAAAGTTACGCTTAAACCTAACA
>CAJPDP010388150.1:0-10863 GCA_905336975.1 Bombina variegata variegata
ATTAAAGTGAATGTAAATTTTGATGCTAAAGTGCCCGTTTTTTAAAAATTCGGTTAAAAACAGGGGCACTTTAATTCATCAAAATTTACATTTCACTTGTGTTGTAAAAAAAAACTTACCTTTTAATCTTGACAGCAGCTCTAGCTTCCTCCGGTCGCTGCAAGCCATTTCTGACGTCAGAAATGATGGATAGGTCATCCTCCAATCACGGCTTCCCCCCCGGGAGAATCAGTGTCTGATTCAACGCCGTGATTGGAGGAAGCCGGATTCCTCATTTTAGGCCCAGGAAGAGGCTTTGCAACGGGTGAAGGAAGCTGGAGTGAAAATGTAAATTTTGATTAATTAAAGTGCATCTGTTTTTAATTGAATTTTTAAAAACCGGGCACTTTAGCATCAAAATTTACATTCACTTTAATATGTTGACCCTTTAAATACACTATATGAATCCTTATCTCCCATTTATGCCTGCATTACAATTTACATGAAGCCTACCAACTGTCTTTCCTATTAAACACACTATATATATATATATATAGTGGTGGTGGAGGGGGGGAGGGGGATTGCTTGGTACGACGGTAAGGGATAGGCGGAGGACAGAGGGGAGGAAGGCTGGTTTTGACATGTGTTATTTTTGTTGCAGAGGACAGGGCCAATACGACCGTGGATGTGGTGGCGGTCGAGGCTGGGGTGGCCAACCGGGAGGAGCAACAGGAGCAGTGGACGGAGCCGTCGCTAGAACTGGAGGCCAGCGGTGACTTCTGTGAGGAGGAGGATGCACTAGAGGGGACATCAGTGGGACCAGTGATGGCTGGCCAGGTAGGGGAGATGTCTACATTAGCACAGCTGCTTAGGTTGTTGTCCCCTCAACAGGGAGGGGAGGGGGAGGAAGGGAGGGATCATGGTAGGGGGAGGTGGAGAGGGGGGAGGAATGGAGGGGGAGAGTTTTGATTCACTCCTTTTCCTCACAGGCTGCAAGGTCCGAACCGGGAACGGGGAGGGCCAGTACCCCCCAGAGAAGGTGTGAGTCGTCTGGTGGACGCAGGAGATCTCGCTGCCCCTGAGGGGGCGGGCAGGCGGGGCAGGCGGGCTGTCACCAACATGGGCCAGGGTTGATAGGTCCCGGGACAGGAGAAGGCATGGCAGAGGTAGTTCCCCTGCCAGGAGAGGACCGGTTAGGCGCATACTGGAGGAGGACAGAGTGGACATGGCCAGGGTGGCCAGGAGAGGCAGCAGGGATGAAGGTGCATGGTCATCCACAAAGGTGCCGGAAACTGGACGTGGGGCAGGACCGGCAACGGCGGTGTAGCCTGCAGGTGAGATGGCGGGGCCGCTTCCTGGTGCGAATGATGGTTTGGCTGGAGAGCGAGAGATGTTGTAGGCAGGTTTGAGAGGTTTGGTCGCAGCTTTGGGATCACCAGCAATAGCATGGACACAGCCTGGTTGGGAGGTATGGGTGGAGGTGCCACATACAGAGGAGAGTGCAGGGGTGAGCAAAGGAGAGTCACTGAAGGTACCGGAGGATGTATTAAGAAGGCCTTGCTTGTGCTCCGTTGGGCCTTTGGGCATTCCTCTTACCAACGAGCTTTGGAAAAGGGAGTTTTTGGAGATTCTGTCCCTGCTGCCCTTGGAGCATGTGCTAGAGGTGAAGGAGTACGACAAGGAAAAAGGGAGGAAAGAGGAGGAGGAGAGGAAGAAACGTTGGAGGAAGCTGCCTAAGACGTTCGGGAATTGGTCGAGGGCATTCTGCATATTGGCGAGTGTGGTAAGTGAGAAGTTCCCGGAGCAAGGGTCGTCACTGTTCTGTTATTATGATGATATTGCGGGGGTGTACAGAATGTATGGTGGGATGGTGTGGTGGTGGTAAGACGAGCAATTTAGACAGCGAATGGCGGTTCGACCCGAAATGCGATGGGACGACAGAGATATGGGCATTTGGCTCGAAATTATGACGCCGCTTCGGGGGCAGTCCTTTTGGACAGCGGGCACAGGGTCTGGGGGCGGAGGAGTTAGTGGAGGTACATCAACGGTTATCTGTAAGGGCCTTTGCTTCCACTTTAACGAGGGGCAGTGATTTGGAGCATCGTGCAAGTACAAGCACGAGTGTTCGGGCTGTGGAGGGATTCATTCCTTTGCCAAGTGTTTCAAAAAAGTGCGACCAGGGACCCATCCTGGAGAAGTGGGTGGCGCGGGCGTGGACGCTGTGGCGCGGGCGTGGACACTGGTGAGAGTAGAAAGGATGCTCCATTGGCTAAGGGGAATCCACCAGTAAGAGGGGGCACGCAGCGGATGCAGAATTATTACTGACGGGTTTCAGTTCAGGGTTTGTGATTCCATTTCAGGAACAAGTGGTGGGGGAATTCGGGGGGGAGTTTGAAATCGGCTAGAGAATTTCCTGTGGTGGTAAGGGAGAAATTGTTCAAGGAGGTAGCCTTGGGAAGGATGGAGTGGGCCGTTCGGGGCCCCCCCGTTAGCGGGGTTGCGGATTTCTCCACTGGGGATGGTTCTGAAGAAGGGAGTAGGGCAATTCCGGACGATCCATCACCTCTCGCATCCCAAGGGACTGTCGGTGAACGATGGCATCGATCCAGAGTTGGTATCAGTAAAATGTACAAGAGGAAACAAGAAGGTTTGTTGCCCAAAGAAAAAGACTGCTAGTCTCTGATTCAGTTGAATACTATAAACCCATGTAAAATTGGATGGTCAGACTCACAAAGTAACAAACTGGAAAAGTCCAAAATATCTCAAGCATACACACTTTTACAAAATAACTTTATTAGAGAAAAAATAAAAGTCCGTCTGGACTAGTACTCATGAACTCACACACACACAGTTAAAACTTGCTTGAACTCAGATAGACAATTGTCTATACAAGAATGCACATATTATATCATAGTATATTGCTTGACAGGGGCACTTCCACGAGGTTATGAAACCTCTACCTTTTTATAAAGCTTACTCAGTTGATATTTGAATGCCGCTAAATAGTTGACTTTATTACGATTAGACAGTTACATGTAATTAGGTCTCCTCTATAGAAGAGACCTTATTGAGATTAGCCTGCTGTTGTTCCACTGTAAACTCACATGAATTGCGGCTGCCTACATTGTAGGGGCTGTATTTAGGAGTCTGCATTTATTCCTTATTAATGTGGTAATATTTAAACAGTGCTGGGTCACATTGTGATCAGTAAAAAGGTAATAACTATAGCTTCTTGTAAGACACAAGTTGTCTCTGTAATTTTCTGGTAATGGTAAGTGGTAATTTAACTCTTTGCACAAATCAAGACCTATAGCCTTGAATTCCGTTTAATTCTAAATAAGCACATGTCATACCCACGCTTGGCAAATATATCTATAATATGTGGATCCCTTTTAAAAACTATTGAACAACCATCAGTGGCAACATTTTAATTTAAAATTAAACACACATTGCAACAATTACTGAACAGGAGATAAAGCTACAAGTATAATTACAATTTGTGTGTGTCAGAGTATCTAAATAGATCGACACTATAAAGCACAACCACTGTTTTATTTTTTATTGCTCATCTCTAGTAATAATGTTGGGCTCTGTGTGAGGCTATAAAGATAGCAAAATACATTTACGCAACTGTCTATAGTATTCAGTCTATTTGCTACCAGAGTTAACATTCCACAAGGAAATATATTATATTTGCACTTCTGTCAAGCAATATACTATGATATAATATGTGCATTCTTGTATAGACAATTGTCTATCTGAGTTCAAGCAAGTTTTAACTGTGTGTGTGTGAGTGCATGAGTACTAGTCCAGCCGGACTTTTATTTTTTCTCTAATAAAGTTATTTTGTAAAAGTGTGTATGCTTGAGATATTTTGGACTTTTCCAGTCCGTTACTTTGTGAGTCTGACCATCCAATTTTACATGGGTTTATAGTATTTCACTGAATCAGAGACTAGCAGTCTTTTTCTTTGGGCAACAAACCTTCTTGTTTCCTCTTGTAAATTGTGATGTATATCATTGCTTTAGTCTCTGTAATTTAAGGGTTAAAAGTGATAAGCAACAATTATACTGAATTAACCCCTTAAATTCTGATTAACAAACCCATTAGTTCTTCTCTCACCTTACCTGTCTTAAACTATTTGGTATCGGTAAAGTATGCTTCTTTCGACAAAGCAATGTCAATGGTGAGAGTGGCAGGTCCAGGGGCATGGCTCGCAAAGGTGGACATGGAGTCTGCTTTCCGGCTGTTGCCTGTGCACCCAAGATGTCACCATCTTTTGGGTTGTTTTTTCGTGGGGGCATTCTTTGTTGACTTGTGCCTTCCTATGGGCTGCTCCATTTCATGTTCGTATTTCAAGCGATTCAGCTCGTTTGTGGAATGAGTGGTACGGCAGAAAGTGGAAAAGTCCTCGGTGGTTCACTACATAGACGACTTTCTCTTTGTGGGTGCAAAAGAATCGGGGGATTGTGAGTGGTTGGTTGAGGTGTTCGGGGAGGTGGCTCGCGACTTCGGTATCCCGGTAGCGGAGGCAAAATCGGAAGGCCCGGTAACTTCATTGAGTTTCTTGGGTATTCAGCTGGACACCATCAGAATGGAATGTAGGCTCCCGGAGGACAAGCTCAGGGACCTCCGGTGGTGTTGGGAGAGGCGCTGGATGCAAAAAAGATTACTTTGCGGCACCTGAAATCCTTGCTGGGTAAACTAAATTTTGCTTGCCGGATTATCCCGGTCAACAGAGTGTTCTGCTGGGGGTTAACTTTGGCAACGGGGGGAGGAGTGTTGGAGCCTCAGCACCATATCAGATTGACTAAGGAGTTGAAGGAGGATTTGAGGGTATGGGTCAGGTTCCTGGAGGAATTCAGTGGGAGGCTAATCATTCAGGAGTAGGGTGATCGGTTTGATAAAAGGGGCTCTAGCCCCTAACACATGGAAGGCCTACGTCCGGGTGTGGTGGAGCTGGGGTGAATTGGTCGGTGGAAGGTACGCCATTGGGGACAAAGGAAGGCAACTGGGGATGTTGCGGTCATGGATTAAGGAATGGGGTCAGGAGAGGCTGTCGCCATCTGTGATAAGGAAAAGGGTTGCTGCGTTAGCCTTCTTGTTTCAGTTATTGGGGGGGGATTTGACCAAGGTTTTTGTGGTGCATATGGCATTGAGGGGTCTGTGTCGAGGACAGGGGAGAAGGGACAGTAGGAGACCAGTGACGTTTTAAGTTTTGGTAAAGGTGGTGAGTTGTCTAAAAGGTTTGTGCTTTTCCAGTTTCGAGGAGATGCAGTTTAAGACGGCTTTTATATTAGCCTTTTTCGGGAGTTTAGGGTGTCGGAGTTGGTGGGGAGGAATAAATAAGATGATATGGGACTTTGCAAGGAGGAGGTGGTGCTAAGGGGAGGAAAGGTGGAATTATGGTTGCGGAGGTCCAAGACGGATCAGGCCAGAAAGGGATGCTTGATTTCTTTGAGGGAAACTAGAGGGGTGTGTTGCCCGGTGGCAGCGGTGCAGGCTTTCCTCTGTTGCTGTCCAGAAAAAGGTGGCTCGTTGTTGATACATGAGGACGGATCATGCCTGTCCCGGTTTCAGTTTGTGTCAGTATTCAGGAAGGAGTTTGGGTCCCATTCTTTCAGAATTGGGGCGGCGACTGAGGCTGCAGGGCTTGGCTTGGATGAATCGGTGATCATGAGAATTGGGAGGTAGAGGTCGAAGAGATTTCGGGGGTACGTGAGACCTGGGATGGTGGTATAGAAAGGGGGGGTAGCTGATACAGCTTTTGTTTTTTCTTGGCAGGTCTAATGAGATGTTGGGTGATCGGGCATTCATATGTGTATTGGGCCAGAAAAGCTGCCACGGTGAAGGAAGATGGAGTGCAGTTGGGGCTGTCCAGGGAGCAAGTTTTATTTAAATGGTTTGGGGTCAGGGGTATGAAATGGGGACAGGTAGTGGGTAAGGTGGTGGAGTATGCTAGGCTTTTTGCCCCTCCTCAGATCCTGGTTCAGATCCTGGTCCATGCAGGGGGAAATGATCTGGGATTCATGTCTCAAAAAGACTTAGTGGAGGAGATAAAAAGGAGTATGGATAGATTGCAGCAGCTCTTCCCTGGGCTGGTCATAGTGTGGTCAGAGATTGAGAGTAGGTTGGTATGGAGGTCAGCGTGGAGGTCAGCGTGGGATATGGGGTGGTTGGAAGCTTCCAGACAGAAGATTAACAGGATAGTGAGCGGGTATGTGCGAAAGCTTGGTGGAGTCTGGTTGAGACATGTGGAATTTGAAGGGGAATCGGGGAGATGTTTTTATTTAAAGGATGAGGTACACCTGAACGAGGTGGGTTTACAACTTTTTAACTTCACGTTGAAGGAAGGGATCAAAAAGGCCTTCGCTTTGGGTGGCGGTACTCACTCGGGAGTGAGTGGTGGCGGGGTGCTTGCTCTAGTTGGTTGAGGCTTACGCCTGGAATCTGATAGATTGTATTTCCTGTTGGAGCAGCAGGGGGATGGTTTAGTGGTGGTAGCCCCTCCCAGGAGATTGGTGGGGCAGAGGAGTTAACAAAAGGGGACAAGCACTGTTATTGGTTTATTTCAAGTTATTGATGTTTACAAGTTATGTTAATAAATGAGCTGCGGCCTTTTCTACCCAAGCAGTGTGTGAAGTGTTTTGTTTGGTGATATGGGGGTTTATAGGACAACTTGACTATGGGGGGGTCAAGCAAGAACCCTGGAGGAAAGTATTGAGGAAGGGTTGTATGACCCCACTAGGAAGCAGGACACGGGGTGAAAGAAAGGACAAGGGGGGTGGGCTTTGAAGGGGGGCTTATAAGCCCAGGACAGAAAGTGGGTCCAGACATTCCTATCAGGAGCAGCACGGTGGGGTGTTTTGTCCCACCCGCCCTCCCTGAGATTTGGAGTTTTTTGGGTGTCGCAGCTGTGGCGGGGTGCTTGCTCTGGTTGGTTGAGGCTTACGTCTGGAATCTGATGGATTGTTTTTCCTGTTGGAGCAGCAGGGGGATGGTTTAGTGGTGGTAGCCCCTCCCAGGAGATGGGTGGGGCTGAGGAGTTATCAAAAGGGGGCAAGCACTGTGATTGGTTTATTTCAAGTTATTGATGTTTACAAGTTATGTTAATAAATGAGCTGCAGCCTTTTCTACCCAAGCAGTGTGTGAAGTGTTTTGTTTGGTGATATGGGGTTTATAGGACAACTTGACTATGGGGGGTCATTTAAAACACAGTCAGAATACTAAACTTAAAGAGATAACCACAAACTGTCCAAGTAATGACACAGAACACGAAAATTTGCCTTTTAAAAGTCACAGTTGTTTGTAAAACTATATGCAAAATCAGACACCTGCAACCACCTGTAATCTAAGTATACTGCAAAATGCTGAAAATAGCATAAACAAGTAACATATCTAATCTTCTCTTCCTAGATTGTGGCCAGTTAGGACTAACTGTAAATTAGTTTGTGCACTCATAAAACCAGTCACTGTTAAGTATACAAAGCTGGGTCAAGCAACTTTAAAATATTTAAAGAGACAGTTAACACTTTGAAATTGTAATATAAAATGTTTAATTATGAAAACTAAAATAACTTTGCAATATACTTATTTTTGAAGTTGCCCCTTTTTCCTTAATTATGAGTTTTCCAATTATGAAAACTGAAAGTGCCCATTGCAGACTTTGGAAGCCTAACAATGTCACATATCTATATAAGCCTCTGTGGGGGATCAGATAAGGAACAAAATCGGAGTGGCTACTGGATAGCTATGCCTGCTATGTCTGTTCTAGTAACAAGTTTGGCTATTGAAAAATAATTGAAGAAAATAAGGTGTTAATGCAATAAAAACACACTCACTTAGAATTTGTATTTATTGTGAGACAGCAGAAAAGTCTAGTAATTACAACAAATGTTATGTTCCTTTAAAGTACAGAAGCAGAACTCCAGTTTCTCCAGGGAGCATAGGACAGGCACCACTTTTACAGAAAAAATAAGCAAAAAAAAACAAAAAACAAACATAAATATATTATAGTGTTGTTTCGATTTTCTTAATTAATAGATTCAAGGGAATTATTTTTTGTGTTAGATGTCTCTTTAATGCTACAGTATACATTACTCACATGTGATCTTGATCTCATCATGCACACGCATTTTCCTTATGACATTTCTGTGTGCAATGGCTTCACTATGCACCACTCCTATGTTCTTTGCTTTACAATATCTGCAGCATAGCTTTGCCCTTTTCACTGCATGCACCTTACACTCTGCAACACACACCAGTTGCTTTCCCACAACCTGTATAATCTACATATACTTTACTTTATGATATGATACACACCTGTCAGGTTGTCTTCCAGCTATCATAGCTTCAACTTATTTCTTACAACTCATCTATTCAGAGAAACATATACCCCTAAACACCCCATAACAAGCTATCAAGCTAACCAACTGGTTTATAATTTCTCAGTGAATTACACACGCAAACCGCATATTTTCTGTTTATTTCCATATATATCTGTAGCTCTTCACAGAATGGCTCATCTCCTATATCTTAGTTGTAATATGTTAGTTTTAATATTGCATTGTGTTTCTTGTGTATGCAATTTTGTTTATTTCTGTTCAATTTCATATTCCTTTCTTACTTTTCTATGCCCAGATGTATTCTTAATATTTTCTTGACAAGAAGTATGGTATAGACGAGCGCTGTGTGGAGTTTGTGGTCAGGGTCACCAAATTTTTGCTCACCCACAACTATTTCGAGTTTGAAAGCGATTTCTACCTCCAGAGGTGTTGTACGGCGATGGGGGTCAAGTTTGCCTTCTCATATGCCAACCTGTTCATGGGTTGGTGGGAGCTGTCCCATGTCTTTGGAGAGAGGAATGCCTTCAGACAAGAGATAGCGTGGTACAGGCGTTTTATAGACAATCTCGATCTCCCCTTTATTTGGAGGGGTTCAGATAATGATCTGAATCACACAAAGTGGAGATAAATTTCCTAGATTTAACACTGAGGGGAGTCCCTGACAAAGGTATTGACGGAGGTCTACCGGAAACCCATTTCAGGGAGCTCTCTCCTCCATGCCTTCAGCTGTCACCCGCAAAGAGTGTTCAAAGGTGTAGCAAGGGGCCAGTTAATTTGCCTCAAAAGAAACTGCACAGATGAGGGGAATTATGAGAGACAAGCTGATGGCCTTGCGGAGAGACTGAAGGAGAGAGGCTACAAAGCAGCTACTATTTCTAGGGTGAGAAGATCAGTGAAATCACTGGATAGAGATAGCCTCTTGGGTAGGGCCTGAATGGAGTACTGATAAGAGGTTGTGTACAGAGTATTCACAACAATATTCTTAAATTTGACAAATCATTAGGAAGCACTTCCCACTACTCTTGGCCGATGATGGGATCCAGACTACAGTCGAGAAAGGGATTAAATTTGCATACAAGAGGGGCAGAACGATTGGCAATAGGGTAGCCCCCACAAGGCTCAGGACAAGAGTAGTTGACAACTTGTCCTGGTTAAGATTCAATGGAATGTATCATTGTAATTACATGGCCTGTGTAGCATGTGCAAAAGCAGTGATAGGAGAAAGCTTCAGCTCAATGGCTACAGGTGAAAGATTACAAATACGCCTCTGCTTGAACTGTCGCTCCACATATATTGTTTATTTAATCACAGGCACACAATGTGCACTCCAATATGTGGGACTCAGCACCAGAGAGGCTAGAGTTAGAATAAAGGAACATCTTTAAGACATTAGAGTGGGCACACTAACTACATCGCTCATTAAACATTTTTCCCAGTTTCATGATAAAGATGCAAGGAGCTTTAGTTGGACTATCATTGAGAGAGTATTTCCCGTGAAAAAGGGAGGAGATAGGGCCAGAAAATTAGCAGAGAGGGAGGTCTTCTGGATATTCAGGCTTAAGACCAGAATACCAGGAGGCCTGAATCCCAAGTTTGACTTAATTAATTTCTGGTAATATTTGTTTTGAGTTCTCCCTGGGGTCCCCTACAGTCAGGATGTGATTAGATAGTTCCTACATACTGTATATATTAGAGACTGCAGAGCATATCAAGTCACAAGTAGGCCCCCAGTCAGTTCTTATAATGTTCTTTTAATGTTTATCAAATGCCCAGTCTATTCCCACTTTAATATAAATTAGCAGAAGATTTGGGCCATTTGCCAGCAAGTAAAGATAAGCATCCCAGCGCCAGAGATCTCTGTCACTGCACAAAATATTAGATTTTAACCTGCAGATAGGGACAGATTAAATCATTATAGTCTAAGTGTTAATGCCATTGGTCTAGTCCTAGTGCATAGGAAAAAGTGTAAGATTCACTAGAACACTAGTTCATTTGATCTGCAGTAATCGCTCACTATAGGGAAGTGGATTTGTTACCGTGCACACACTGTTCCCTGTCAATGATCCAGCTAGGGTTTTTGAGTAGGGGGGATCTTCTAATTTGGTAAATACCCTCTTATGACCAGGGAGTTATATGTGTGTTCTTTAATTATTGATTTATAATGCCTCCGTTTCTCATTAAAACAGTGGTTACGTTAATTGAGAGAGAGGGCAAGCAAGAATATGTTATAGTTGCCGTATTGGTCAGTTTTGTTAAAGGTGTGTACTAACTGACCAATAGGCATGCAGATATTGCCTTTTAAGCGTGTTCAATATTACACATTTTATCAGGAGGCTAGGAGTACGACACAAGCCGAAACACATCAGCCATTTCAGTTATCTGCTTAAAGGGAAAGTTAACACCAGAATTTTTGTTGTTTAAAAAGATAGATAATCCTTTTATTACCTATTCCCTAGTTTTGCAAAACCAACACAGTTCTAATAATACACTTTTTACCTCTGTGATTACCTTGTATCTAAGCCTCTGCAAACTGCCCCCT
>CAJPDP010388166.1:0-10815 GCA_905336975.1 Bombina variegata variegata
GCACGTACAACCAGCTCACCGCAGCGCTGGTATTGGAGTGCGGTATGGAGCACAATTTTGCTCTACGCTTACTTCTTGCCTTTTAACGCCGGGTTTATAAAAACCTGTAATACCAGCGATGAAGGTAAGTGAGCGGTGACAATAACGTGCAAGTTAGTACCGCACCCCTCATAACGCAAAACTCATAATCTAGCCGAATGTTTCTTAAGGTTGGAATAATCAATTTTAAAAATAATTATGTTTCATAGAACAGTATGCAAATTTTTCTGATCTGTATTAGTAACAATACTACTTGTAGAAAGAAAATTTTTTGTTTCCTTTTTGTCTCTTAGCAATCAATATTAATAAATGGGTCACACATGTTTTAAGTAAATAATTCTACAATACATAGTACAGCAACAGTTAATCAAAGAAAACATATTTTAAGAATTAAAACAAAATTACATTGATTTTCCCCTAATCTTTTTAAATTGATCTTTATGTAATTTATTAAAGCTGATGTCCGAACTTGGTCAGTAAAAACCTGATTGTATTTCTTTATACTTGCATTGCATGTCTCAGTGTCAGAATTGTAAGGGAATACATTTTGCATGCAATGATCAAGTAATAAAATACAGAAAACTAGATAACCTTGATGCTTATATGTGTAACTGCTGTAATTTATAATAACCAAAAATCTGAAAAACAATAATCTCTTCACTAGAATTTAATAATATAATATCCATATAGACATGAATTGTAATGTATTCCAGGCTGTGAGCATGTCATCATTCTGATCCCAAGTCAGGAAGTCAACTGACACCTTAAACATTGTGCATGTTTGCATTTACAAGACAATTGTGCTAGATCAACCCCACAACGCATTAGACGACCTGCGCTAAACCCACAGTGATTAAGAAATATTTTAAATTCCTATGTTCTTCACATAGAAGAGAATGTTCTTTTTATTTTTAAATATATATATATATATATATATATATACAGTATATATATATATATACAATTATTGTTTTGTAAAATATATCTATACCTATAGATCTATTTGAATACACACACATAAAGATAGATAGATAGATAGATAGATAGATAGATAGATAGATGTTGTATACATGTGTATATATATATATATATATATATTGTTTTTTTAAAGAATATATTTCTTCTAAGTGAAAAAGATAGCAATTTCAAGTATTCAAAACACATTAAAAAGGAATAAAAATGATATTGCATGTTTCAAGATATTTGACTGGAAAGGGCTCAAAAAGTATATATATATATATATATATATATACTTATATAAGTGTAAACATATATTTCTGTGTATACCTGTATATTATTTATTTTAGTGAATTGCTGGGAAAGTGCTCCGTTTACAAAATATTACAATTGGAATCAGCAAATATCATTTTAAAATCACCTTGATATACAGTACCTCATTGATATGATATGAGGTATACAAATGGTGTGAGGGCATATATATATATATATATATATATATATATATATATTGCATATATAATGTAAACTTGTATTTATGTGTGCACATAAATATTTACACAAATAAACACAAAAATATACACATGTATACACATATATACACGCACATATATATGTGCATACACATACACATATTTAGACATATATAAATACTTTGGAGCTATTTCTAGTCAAACACTTTGCCATATACCATATCCCTTTTAACCCTTTTAAAAACTTTTTAAGTAATATTATTATTAAATATTTTTTATTAAAAAGTGTATATATGAGTGTCATACTTTATTTTAACGTGTTTTACGTGTTTTGTGCAAAAATATTTTTTAACCCTTACAATTTACTTCAGGTGTGAAGTTGTGCTAAATAATCCTACGAAGAAGCGCATGTACGCATGCGTGAAATGCGTCAGGCTTTCCGTGACTGTGACCTGTACATGTATACCTTTTGACTAACCCAATAAACCCAGTGTTTTGGTTACTTCCAGTTCCAGCGTGTCCTACTTTTCTTCTATTTATTTGCTAAATAATCTAGTGCAGTTTCTCCCTTCATTGAAAGTGTATATTGCGCTCAAGCTTATTGGCCACACCAACCCATCTCTGATTAACGTGCTTTACCATGGACTTGTAATATCAAAGTTGTGCGCTAGTAGTAGTGCGGTCCAGTGATAAACGTTATCGTGCACTATCATTAGCTTGTCACTTAAAACTGGCCCTTATTTAGGTAGCCATAGACAGCTTTCAAATATGGATGGGTGAATGCTTTGCAACATTAAAAAAAAATGAAACGATTTTTAACACATTTGTCTGTTCGTTTTTCGAATGTTTGTACAACATTCTAACATGTGTTTAAAGTAATAGTATTTCTAATGCTTTCTTTAAATGTAATGTTCAATTCAAAATTTTCTAATAATTTTAATCGAATTATGCAATATTCTAATTCGAAAAATTCAAATTTATATATTTTTAATAGTATTTCTAATGCTTCCTTTAAATGTAATTTTCGAATAATGCAATATTCGATTTAGAAACATTCAAATTGATATATTTGCATCTATTATGTATACATTTACTAAATTCCCTACCACATGAACTATTGAACTTCTGAATAGTATTTGTTAAATTGAATGTTACACTCGAAATTTTGAATGTGGAAATTTGATCTAATTCCAAACACTCAAAAATGAAAGCAACATTCAAAAACTGCAAATAACATTTAATTATCGAATTTTAATGGATTTTCATTCATATGAACATTCGATTGTCAAAAACAAATGTCCACAGGACTATTTGTTTTACCAAATGAATTACACTTTCAACAGATTCGCCCATCCCTACTTTCAAACAACTAGGAGACATAAAATTAAAAGAAGTGAAAAAATGTGTTTTATAAGTATTTGTTGTTAAAAATAAATTGTATCCAGTTATCCAATTTTAAAACCTGAAGCAAAATTGATGTATCTGAAAAGGTAGCAAGCTTTACATAACCAGCTGCATTACCTTGTATATTCAATAACAATCTTTGTTCTGTAGAACTGATTGTTATTTGCCCTGTCTCCTTTATTAAAAAGTGATGCACCTTTGCTGTAAAAAGCTGAGTAGAAAATATTACCTGAACATCTCTTTGAAAAAAAGGAAGATCTGGGGCGTGTCCAAGCCGTGGCCATGCTAGGATGGAAAAATAGGAGCTCTTCACCTCACATAAATTATCGACTTAATATCCTACTATAGAAGCGACATCAATATCATTTATATAAAGCATAAGCTTTACCAGAACCTACCAAGCCGATTAATGCTTATATTACATTAGTAATCCGGAGTGGAGCCCTATATCGGACTATTACAGATATTGGCAGCGGCCTCTATTCTACTTCACATCTCCCTTCCCTGATCCCCAGGTTATAACAGTTAATATAGCACTGGGGTAACAAGCTCTCAAACATGGAGGAAGACTTTCATTGTTTAATACATAATCTCCTTATAAAGCTAGATCAGAAGATCCATGAATGCTTTGACGACCTCACACATCTGATAAAAACACAATGCTGGGAAGAGGATAATGGCACATCTAAGATGGCGGAGACAAGAGATGTTGCCATACAGCAGATACAACTGCAGGGGGATAAAAGCTTCCTACCCCATATCGAAGATACGGATGAGAGATGGTCCCTAAATGAAGGACAGAGAAACACTAAGCAAAATTCTACCTTGCCCAAGAGGGAATACCCTGCCATTAGCACCATAGATAGCTCCGACGCTGACACAATGCAGCAGATCGGATCCTGGGTAGAACACTCTATTGGCAAAATTCGGGATGGTGCGGCCGGCCTCCTGATAAACAACGACATCACAGTTAACGCACAGAAGAGAACAGCTCAGACCCACCCAATTCAGAAGGTAAGAGGAGACTACCGGCAACGCACGGGAAACTCCAGGGTGCAATTATTCACACATGGGACACATGGCGGTTTGAGACTTCTACTACCTGGTAGCCTCAGCCAGCTTGACACATTTGATTCGTCGTTACATTTGCTGACCCGGATTCCCCTGCATTATATGTTTGGACTGGAGCGACTGCAAAGGAGAGGTGTGGGTTAAACACAAGGATCCTGACATTCTCACACTGGGGGGTACCTAGTTACCTGCTGAACATACATATTTGTTGATCTCCCACAATACCATACTAGAGATCTCATTAGTAACGTATTGTAATCTGTATTGTTTTGTATCTGTTACTCTTTTATTCTTTTCCAATAAGTTTAAATACGTTTTACCTAATATCTATAGAAGCCTAGAATGTACACTGGGGATTAGACTTGTTTTCATGCACAAAGTTGGTTATCGATGAAAGGTTCCTCCCTTATAACAAATATCTATATGTCTCTTAACTCCTAATTATGAGTCTCTTATATTCCCCTAGCAATATGTTAAATACCTAAAGAGAAATAATTATGGTTCATATAACTGTTCAATGAGGGACAAACCTGCTTTTTATGATATTCATTTAGTGGGCCCCTACTAAGTTATATATATATATATATATATATATATATATATATATATATTTATTCTACGGACCCTCCACTTGAGGAGTTTAACTCTTAAAAGGGCTGGTATAAGATTTAGTTTACCCCCAATCTAGTAAGACTAATACAAGTTTATTTTTTAGCATGTATTTTAGAAATTACAGCCTACTTTGTTCTCTTATACACATACCTTTAACTGATTCTTGTAATATTTAAAAAAAAATTGGTAATTTAGAAATCTAGTTATTACTTAATATTCTCCCATAGCTTCTACGCTGACCTGTTATTAGTATTTACTATAATAGAGCCATTTTACTATTATGCAAAAAGGTTCAATTTGACTATTTTGCACCATATATCACATCTTTTTCGCAAGAATACTTATCTAATCTAGAAGAGGGTTACCTGATATATTTTTAAAATAACTCGAGATCCTCTTCTCTTACTGTTTTATTCTTTTCTTGTTCTTTTCTTATGGTTGCACATTGTGTATGCTTGCCGGAAACAAATACCTGATTATAGACCCTAGACTACAGAATAGGAAGAGGCCATAAGTGTAAGTGCCATATCGTAGGACTCAAGAATGTCTGCAGAAATTGCTAACTCCTTTCTACTATGAACCCAGTCTATTTTTCTGCCTCCTAGAGTACTCAATTACCAGCAGTTTACTTGAAATTGCAATGGGTAGCCCTGCCACGAACTGCCATAAAGTTGCCTGCGTTTCTCCCAGATGTACATCTCATAAACTCTTCATTACAGATTTATATGAACAGATATATAGTATATCCTACTATTTATCAAGCTACAACGAAACATATATATTTCCTATATAATAGCTATCCAGGACTTAATGGACTAGCCGGAACCATCTGTCTGGTCAGAGCTATAATCATTACCTTTGATCCTAACTTAGACTGCACCTATATGTTTTATGTTTGGAGGCAATATCACCCCCCTCCCATTTATTTAAACCTATAGGTCCATACCCCCACTTGTAAAAGCCATCCTAATACTCTCATAGCTCAAAATATAAAATATTGACCCTTGCCCGCACTTATCTTATGTATCATACCAGATGTGTATTTATTTATATGATGATGAGCCTTATGACTATACCTTTGCCTGTCATTAAATTCCCTGGACACGTCCCCCCTCCCCCCCTCCCAATCTTAGAGCAGTTCTTGCCTGCTGATTTCCCCTTACCCGTTATCACATGGTCCAAGAGTGGCCTCTATGTAACTATCATTCACCACTTAGCTTCTAATTCACTGGGCCCATGAGTGGCCTATACTATAGTTACTCCATTTCTATACTTATAATGAAAAATTAGGTTTCATTGGTGTTTATATTATCTTTCCACTGATAATACCTTGCCTGCTATTACTTGATATACCATAATGAGTATACTTGACTTACAAGTTCCGATTATTGCACAGTAGTTGTTGAAACAAGGCATTAGCCTATTGTATAATCTCTCAACTGCCTTGACTTTTCAATACCTTGTATTCTTATTTATTCTGTTAATATATAAAAACCTCAATAAAAAATGTTAAAAAAAAAAAAGGAAGATCTTTACCTTAAAATTTCCTCAGTAGCCACATCCAATTGTAAAGGATTTTTTTAGCAGCCAATCAGGATGCTAGTCCCAGGACTTGCAAGGAAGCTTGCATCTGGCATGTAGAGGCACAGTCATGTTATTTCCCTATTGAGTTTAATGAAGTTTACTATAAAATCTCACAAGATCACAGTAAAGCAAAGCATGATCTTAGTGCTGCTGATGCTGATTGGCTATTGTTTTATTTTTGGGGGGTTTTCAACTTGCAGCTGGACAGTAGCTGAAGGATAACTGTTCGCTGAGCACTTTTTATTGTACTGTGAGATAAAGAAATGTTGAGGTAAAATATCTTCCTTTTTTACATAGAGATGTTCAGGTGATATTTTATTGTCAGCTTTTAAAAGTTATACTGAATTACTTTCAAGTGATTTAACATCTAAGTATTATGTTGCTTTAAAAGAATGGATATCTGTATTTTAATAAGACATTTCAGGTGTCAGACTCAGTGCATTATATGCCTTAAACTAGAATCAATAAGACATAACCCTCACCTTCAAAATCTAGCTCGTATTAATCCAGTGTTTTTCTTTTTTCTTCTATATAAGCACGGTTGATTTACAAAGATGGGAAGAGAGGTTCCCAAATTGTTCCTAGTTTAATAGGGATTTAGCATTTTTTTTTTTCTTTTCTTTTTTTACATGTGTGCTAGATCAAACTACTTTTAGTTTTCATGCTTATGGAGGCAAGTCCTTGTCCAATAGTTCAACTGCTGGAGTTGTCATTATCAACCAGTGATTTATAAGCCCCAACTATCAGTTGTATACAAACATCTATTTCGATATCAATTTAAACAGTTTATATGTAACCCTTTTAGTGAAGTAAATTAGCACAACTCTCCAAATTTTTGTTCATTTTAGTTTGTATCAGGCTTTGAGTCAGTTGATCTAGGGCTGTCATTCTATAAAATACTTTGGCCTAAAGAGATGTTTTCATACACAATACCCCAAAAATGTTCCCTAAGCTGAAGGAACAGCATTGCACTACTGGCAGCAAGATGAACACATCTAGTCAGCCAAACAGAAAAGACAAATATGCACATATTTGCACATAATTGGCACCAATTAGCAGCAGCTCCCACTAGTGTGGGATATGTGCATATTCTTTTTCAACAAGGGATACCAAGAAAACAAAGCACATTTGAAAATAGAAGTGAATTTATAAGTGTCTTAAAATTGCATACTCTATCTGAATCCTGCAAGTTTAATTTTGACTTTCCTATCCCTTTAAGGACAAAGTGGTGATTTTGTGGGTTTAATGATTGCATCACAGGTGTGTGGACATGTAAGTTGACTAATCCCTTTTAATGTAGTGTAGTGATACTAATTGGGACATGCGTGCAATTAACCAGTAGTGCTAAAAAAACGTGTTTTTAAGGGATTTAAACAGGGTCCAAGTAGTGCTAAAAAAACATATGGGTATATGTATTTTTAAGGGATTTGAACAGCGTCATTATCAGTCTAGTGGGCATTTTCATTTCTTAAAAATGTGTCTCATTTTTATTAGTGTAAAAGTGCTTACTGCTAATGTTTTAACTTGAATTAATTGAACAGGTAGTGTTTGTGTCTGTTTGATGACATTGCTTCCTAATGTTATCTAATATGGCTGGGGTAATTTTATTCTGTTTTGCCTATTTGCAAAACCAAAGTTTCATTCACCATCTTTTTGGAATACTTAGTAATAACTTGAAAATAATTGTCTGAGGGTTAGGAAGTCATTTTAGCTGGTGAAGTTGATAAGTGAAAAATGTCCCTTTAAAAGTGTTGTTGAGTTTTCAACAACTTAGAAAAAGAGAATTTGAGGGCAGATAAGAACGAAAAGGTCAATTAAGTCTACCCATATTACTTGTGCAGTGTAAACATACGTATTTCTTAGTATAGCCTTATGCATATCCTGGGCATTTTTTAATTATTTTACAGTCCTTGTATTTATCACATTTAAAAAAAAAAAAAAGTTTATTCCACAAATCCACCACCCTTTCTGTAAAGAAAAGGCTTCAAACTTATCATGAACCTGCTACCCTCTAATTTAAGATTGTGATCAGACAAACAGGACAGGCACATGTTATGTATAGGGCTATATAGTTTTGCAGATAAAAAATGAAAATGGCTGATTGTAGTTGTGTGGGGCATCTGTAGCCGTTAACATGCCGGTAATTATCAAACAATAAATGGTGATCAACCCAAAATTTAGCTAGGGTAAGTAAAGCAAAATTGACATGCTCTAATTAATTAGTGCATTCAATTCTTGTAATAGACAAGATAATCATGGAAATTAGGTATTTGTAGAAAGGGGTGCAGAGAAAAAGTAAGTTAATCAGAATAGAACTGGTAAAGCTTAACAGATTAATGTTTCTCTAGGTAGAACTGTATGTCTACTGAGAGCAGTTAAATATATTTTTCTCGTTAACAAGCATAGCATTATGTCGGTGAATGTTTTTTTATATTGTGATGTTCTTTACATACACAATCAGGGCAAATATTTAAGCTAAAAAATTAGAATACTGTAAAATGGAAAATGTGGATTTAATAAATAGTAAAACTGTGTCATTATGGAAACCATATATAGAACATAATTGTATCTGTAATAGTTTAAGTAACTATGGGAACCTGTAGTATGAATAAAACATATCATTAATACTTCTGCAATTATACTAAGCCAAGGATATCATCAAGCAAGCCTTACTTCTGTCTTATCATTATCTGCTTTAAACCTTACCCAGTATGATAAATGCAAAATTATTTCAAAGTTTCCGAAAATAACTTGGTTGAGTTTTAATTTTTGCAGAGTAAGCATTGCCAACAGTCTCCAGGGATTAGATAATGATGGTTGGATTGAATGTTTAATAGAAAAGGGAATTCTCTAGTTAACTTATATATGCCTATATTAACATGCTACAACATTTAAAATAGGATATAAATACCAATCGTTGAATTAATCTAGAAAGATGAAGCTTGTGATTTTTAACAGTATATGGCAATATTTCCCCCTACTGGCAGGAAGAAGAAGTAACATTAACAATTATAAATAAATGGAAATTTACAGTCAGTTAAACACACAAATACACACACACTTTCTATTTTTTAGAAAGTAAAGTTGAGACTCTTAGATTGACCTTTCAATTTATTTGGCAAAACTTTAATTTTTATAAGTTTCATGTTCATAATTTATTCTTTTGATGTGGTTCACAATATAGAGACAATCAAAATTTCATTCTTCTTCTTCTTCTTCTTCTTCTTCTTCTTCTTATTATTATTATTATTATTATTGATGATTATGATGATAATAATAATAATAATAGTAATAATCATAGTCATCATCATCAGAAAAGAAGAATTGCATGCTGGAGGTACCTGAAGTCCTGAAGTGTTAATATATTTGTAATTTTATTTAACAGAAGGAATTGTGATTTGAATTTGGTATGATTAAATATTATTTACTATATTTTGTTTCATGGAATCAGTTCTAATTTTTTTTATTAATTTACCTGTAAACATTATTTGAGTCCTATCTATGGAAGAAAATAATATTTTTGCAAGAATTAGTTATAGATTCATTACATTTTAATTTGTATATTTGCACTACTATAGTTCTCAGCTAAAACAGATTTATTTGCTTTATCAAACAGCTTGAGACATATCCGGAGCCAGGATACCAAGGACCCTATATTTTTATTTCTTTACTGATTAAGCTACATATTTCTATATAAAAATAACCTTTTCTGGTTTATAAAATGTCTGTGTTTTTGCTCTGCAGTTTTCCTGTCAACATCTAAATATAAAATGTTTGTTGAAACCTGCTTTATAATAATGTATTATTAATATTTGCTAATAGCATTCACATTAAACCTAATGAGAGGCATTGGCTGCACCATTTCGTTCTTTTTATCTGTTCATTTAACCTGAATGAGGAGGGGAAAATATAATGCTATATATATTCTTATAAATATACACATTTGAATACAGAGTGTTGCAAAATACCACTCAATTGGTGCAAACATTGTAGGTTAAGAATACCTGGGGTTATCCCTTCTCCTTTATTTATGTCTTGCATTTTCATCTTGTCTCCAGGATTTTACTGGGCAGTGTGAAATGAGTATCGGGATGAATTATTAAGACTTAAAGAAAAACACAAAGAATGAGCATTGGCTGTAGATTTTATTTTTACGATCACACAAACTAAATCATTAGGCCAGTTCTAACAGATACTTTCTTATCAGCTAATGTTATTTAATTAACCTTGTAGAAGGTAGAATTTCTCCCCACAGGTTTCTCTGCCATATACTTTTATTATATATATATTAGAAAGCAAAACAGAACTAAACAGACATGAAACCCAAATTGTTTTCTTTCATGATTAAGAAAGAGCATGCAACGTTAAACAACTTTCCAATTTACTTCTATTATTTAATTTGCTTCATTCTCTTTATGATGAGAGTGGGAAGTGACATCACTGGATGGGGGCGTGGTTTAGGTCTGTTATTGTCTATGTCGCAGTTCCTAAGTGAGATATATTGTACCAGGTGTATACTTCCATGCTCTCCAATAAAATAGTGTTGTACCTTCTATGCTGTGTCCTGCATCTCATGACATTGTGTCAGAAGTTCTTGCCTGCGCTTCTGTTTCCTGATTGATGACGATGTCAAAGTTTACCCCACCTGAGCCTTTTGATTTCTCTCAGCCTGCAG
>CAJPDP010388456.1:0-11883 GCA_905336975.1 Bombina variegata variegata
GGGACTTAGTATTTTTTAAGTAAAAGAGCTGTTAAACTTATAGTAGCTTTTTTGTTTTAATAAGTGTATTAGATTAGGTTACATTTTTTTCTGTAATTTTAGCTTTTTTTATTTTTTGTAATATTTTTTATTTTCATGTAATCTTAGGTGTTTTTTTTATTGTAATGTTAGGTTTTTTATTTTACTGTAATGTTAGGATTTTTTATTTTAATGTGAAGTTAGGATTTTTTTATTTGGTAATTTTTAATTACATTTTAAGGTAAATAGTCTTTTTAATTTTATGTAATTATATTTTAATTGGGGTTAACTAAGGGGGTGTTAGGTTAGGGGGCTTTGGTATTAGATTAATACTTTGCGTTGTGGTGGGTTGGCGGAATAGTGGTTAATAGTATTAATATGTAGTTTGAGATGTGGGGGGTGGCAGTTTAGGGGTTAATAGCTTAATTAGGTACTTTGAGTAGTGGGGGGATAGTGGTTTAGGGGTTAATATGTTTATTAGGTATGTTGCATTGTGGAGGGATGGCGGGTTAGGGGTTAATACATTTATTAGCTAGTTTGCAATGTGGGAGTTTGGGTTTAATAGTTTAAATAAGTAGATTGTGTTGTGGGGGCATGGCGGTTTAGAGGTTAATACATTTTATTAGTAGTTGCGAGGTGGGGGGATGGCAGATATAGGGATTTGGACGTGTCGGGTTAATTTTTGGGAGGCGTGTTAGATTTTTAAGTGCGATTAAACACTTTTTTTGTATTTTACTGAGGCGCCTGCAGGTCATAAATTGCAGTAAGTCACTGGCGACCAAAAAATGTGTATTTTGCACATTTCTGTACCTCGTCAGTTTATCCGACTTACGGCAATATATGATCTGCAGGCGCCTTTTTATGTGATTCACCCGATGTGCGAGGTGAATTTACAGCCGGCGTGGGTTTCAGCAGTTGCGCTGAAATTTATGCCGCATATGTAATCTCGCCCTAGGTCTGAGAAGACAGATATTTTGTGCGTTAATGCTAGAAAGACTGCCAGTTCCTGCTTCTAGTCAATAATACACTTGCAGCAGTTCAATTTATACATCTGCCATGCTGTTATGGGTTTTGTTTTTTGTTTTTTCTTCCTAGTTACACTTAATCCAACTATATTTCCTTACAGGCTAATCTTTTTTCTGGAATGTCTTGAAGTAGTAGATCCTTATTAATGTTATATGTATGTTAATATTATTTTCTGTTTACTTTGTTAGTTTCCAAAAGTAGTAGCTGGGAATGGGCATTTATAAGCTTTGAAGTTAGCCATCTGAGCTCCTAGAATAACCTAGGTAGCTTTTATCCTGGAAAGGTCTATTTTGTTTTTTTTTGTTTTTTTTTTAATGATCCATATTGCCATCATTTAGTGGCATAGCTGCTTATTCCTAACTCCTCCTGTGTCTTGCTATCAGTGATTGAGATTGTGGGACATGGCTGGGAACAGATTAATTTTGCCTGAATGCTACTTTAAGAACATTATCCTACTATGTATGTTTTCTTATTCTTTTTAGGACATCTTTTGATTTATGCAATTCATAATTTCTGTAGTGTAATCTTTAGCTTTAATAGTGTTATAATGCCCTAAGCTCACAATGAGGGAGATTACAAATTGTGAGGTACGGCATTACCTCTAAAAAATGGCCTTTGAGTGCAGAATGGTCAACTCATTGGTATTACAAGTTGCGCGTTCTGCAATCAAAGATCAGTAGTTATGGATTTTGTAAAACAAAAATGTTTCCCAAAACTCAAAAAACATGTTATAAAAGTACACTAACACCCATAAACTACCTATTAACCCCTAAACTGCCATCCCCCAACATCACAAAAACTAAAATAAACCCATTAACCCCTAATCTGCCACCAAGCCACATCGCCAACACTAAATAAACATATTAGCCCCTAAACTGCCAACCCCCTACCTTGGCAACACAAAATAAACATTTTAACCCCTAAACCGCCAACCCCCCACATCACGACTCCCTAAATAAACGTATTAACCGCATACCGCCAAACACCCACATTGCGTCAAACTAAATTAAACTATTAACCCCTAAACCTAACACTGGCTAACTTTAAATTAAGGTTACAATATAACTACCTTAAAATAAATAAAAACTTACCTGTGAAATAAAAGAAAACTAAGCTTAAACTATAAATAAACCTAGCATCACTATTTAAAAAAAAATAAAAGTTACAAAAACTAAAAAATCTAAATTACAAAATAAAAAATCCCAACACTACAAAGAAAAAACAACCTAACATTACAAAAAATAACAAAATCTTAAATTAAACAAAATAACAAAACCTAACATTACACAAAATAACAAACTCTAAAATTACGAAAAATAACAAAATCTAAGATTACAGAAAATAATAAACCTAATCTAATAACCCTATAAAAACAAAAAAGCCACCCCAAAATAAAAACGCCCCCTAATCTAACACTAAACTACTAATAACCCTAAAGGCCTTTTATAGGGCATTGCCCTAAGTTTAACAGCTCTTTTACTTTAAAAATAATACAAATTACCCCCTAATAGTACAACCAATCAACCACCCAACCTCCCAAAATAAAAAAGACCTAACTATAAAAAAACTAAGATACCCATTGCCCCTAAAGGGGCATTTGTATGGGCATTGCCCTTAAAAGGGCAATCAGCTCTTTTACTGCCCATTAAAAAAAAAATAAAAAGCCATAATCTAAAAAAAGAACCCACCCCAAAAAAAAATTAAAAAATAACACTAATAAAATAACGGTCCGATGGCATCTTGTCCCTGCTGTTTTATATCGGTACTATAAGTCCTCCCCTATGTGTTGGAGAGAGTGTAGGAGGTTAGGCTCTCACATACATATTTGGTGGGAATGCCCCAAGATTAAAAACCTTTGGAGATTGGTCTTCAATCTACTTTATCATCTCAATATCAGCTTACCTATGAGTCCTTCTCTTGGACTTTTCCATCATGGAGCAGCCGGACTTCCAATTACTGATAGGTCTCTTCTGACCTACATATTAATAGCCACAAAGCTGGCAATAGCAAGAGATTAGAAACAGAAGTCCGCTCCCTCCTTTTCTAAAATTGTAGATATAGTTGAGTTTATTAGAGACATGGAATTATACACGTCCAAACACACTGGTAATTTGGAGCTTTAGCATAATATCTGGCGAGTCTGGGACCTCTACAGGAAACCATCCAATTAGACGTGGAAGTACGTATCCCTCACTAGTTTCACAATAGTAGCTACTTTCGGGTTACCCCCGTCTGGTTAGTACCAGTTAATCAGGCCACTTGAAACTTAAGATTTCCTTTCCCTCCCTTTCTTTCCCCTTCCCCCCCCCCTTTTTTTTTTTTTTTTCCTCCTCAAAGGATGTTGGAATATATAAGGAGATAGCGATTGATAGTAGATTAGGCAATATGTCATGTTTTCATGGTTTGTCCACACTAGGCACCACCACAATATATTATTAACTTGCAATTGATTTAGTTATCTTTTTTATGGCTATCACAGCTATAACATTAACTTTGCCTGTATCAGTTGGTCCATAAAGGACTGGTATATTAGTCATTGGTTAATAAGCTCTATTTGATTATTTTATTAAAATTGATTTAGTTATCTTTTTTATGGCTATCACAGCTATAAGATTAACTTTGCCTGTATCAGTTGGTCCATAAAGGACTGGTATATTAGTCATTGGTTAATAAGCTCTATTTGATTATTTTATTAAAATATGAGTTCCTAAATGTATATGACCTTATAATACTTCATGTTCCTATTGTGCAATATATGACTGACGGATTATATATTCTTATATCTTTGTCACTTGTGTCATAACGACAGTTGTATTTGTATTGTATTGGTCTTTTTTTTTCCTATGCTATTATTGTATGTATTTTATGGTTCTCAATAAAAGATTATTTAATTTAAAAAAATAAATTAAAAAAATTGCATTCTCTATCTAAATCATGCAAGTTTAATTTTGACTTGAGTGTCCCTTTATTGTTTGATTGGGAGCTTAAACTTTGACATTCACTTGAGTTTTTGTTCTTTGTGTGTGTGCGTGCATGCGCATATGTACTGTATAAGTATAATGACTCCTGGCAAGCTTGTCTATAGCTACTAGCTTTTCCATTTATCTACTTTATATAATATATTTAATCAATTATTCCCCTCTGTTTCATTGTCTTCCCAATTGTGATTTTTGCACCTGTTATGATGAACACATTTTCAATTGATGTTTTACCCTGGGGCCAAGTAAGGTCTTCTTACACCCCTGGCCCTGACAAATAAGTAACTGTATAATAACGTCATCACACATCATCAACACAGTATTATATAAAGTAACTAGGCATAACCAATATCCTTTTAATTTTGTAGTATATTACATAGTGGATATCAATTTTTTTTAATAGTTTTTTTTTTTTGTAGGTTGGATGATATTATATTAAATCCTTTAGCTGATGGGTCTGAAAGAACATCTCTGTCTTCAGGAGAAGGAGGAAGACTTCCAACTCCAAAACTGAGAACATATGGGTTAGCCCATAGGACTCATCACGATCTTACCACTCCAGCCACAGGTAAGAAAAGCACATGGCACACATCCAAGTTTATTTCACCAAACATACACACTTTGTTTTTATATTTTATTTAATCAAAATAGGCTCTCTAAGATAAAGTCACTTTTATGTCAGAGCGTAGGTAAAAGATATTTGTTCTGAGAAAAATAAAAAAAGTAAAGCACCTATCATGGGCTGAGAAAGTATTACATGATTTTCAGCCTTGTACGCCGGCTGTCATTTGCGCATTATTGGTATAAATAACGGAGAGCACTTTAACGCACTTCCTGCATGTGCTTCATGTACCCATTTTCAAATTCCATGCCTGCTGAGAGAGATGGTGATGATGCTTATGTCAGCAATGTTTGGCTTTCTGAGCATGTGTGCTGTTTAAATGCAGGTGCGCCCCTGAAATAGTAATACATTTTACTAGAAGCATTTTTGCAAATAGAGGTATATTTAAAAATACAAAATGCTTCTATTCAAAATTGACCCAATGTGACATATATACATATGTCATGTGGTATGAAGCTCATATTAGCACATAACGTGTATATATAGGTTGGAGTTGCAGGCCAAGAGCTGGAGTTCTTGAGCTCCAGGCATCTGTCCGCACGATCGGTGCTCTGCGCATCTGTCCGCACGATCGGTGCTCTGGTTTTATATGAAGGCAGGTGTCAGATTGTTACAGACTGTTTGTCACTGTCTGTAATGATCATCTGCTGGTGCCAGCGTGAGGTGTGGGAGGGAAAGCGGGTGGGCAGAATAGCGGTAGAGGGAGGGGATGGGCCCTACACTGCAGAAAAAATATTAAGAGAGAGGGAGGGATGGGGAGATGCTCTACAGGAAAAAAGGTTGAATGGGGGGCCCTAACTAATGATCACTACACTACAGAAAATAAATATGTATATATTAGGTACTGCTAGACAGATGCCAGTACCAAAGATGGCTGCCATTAGTGGGAGGGGAAGGGTTACTGCAGGAAAAATAATAATAATAAAACTAAAAAAAAACTAAACTGCATACTGGCAGACTGTCTGCCAGTAACTAAGATGGTGGTGATCAGTGGGGGGTGAGGGAGGGAAGAGAACTGTTTAGAAGGGATTGAGTAGGGATCATGGGAATGGAAGGTGTCATGTGGGAGGGTTATCCCTACACTACAGCTAAAATTAACCTTACAAGCTAACTGATTAACTCCTTCACTGCCCGGGAATAATATAAATGTGATGCGCAGCTGCAATTAGTGGCATTCTAATTACCAAAAACCAATGGCATGAGATGAGAAGAGTTCATAGGAGTCTATAACATGGGATATATTTCCTGCCACCAGGAGGAGGTCAAGAACCCTCGCAAGAGCTTTAATCCCTCCCACCTCCTCTCCCCACCCAGTTTGTTCTTGACCTCTGAGGAGAGAGGTTGAGCATGTGTGCTCTGCAAGCAAGATCTTATTATTTTCTATTTAATTATTTATTGGGAGCTCAGACCTGACGAGACCCAGTACCCCTCTTCCATCTTCACTCTGGGAAAACTTCAGGATAATTTCTCCAAGATTATGAGTGAATCAGGGGTAATGAAATACTGTACCTCAATTTTCGCATGCCAGTACTCTCATGGATAAATCCCTTAGCCTTTACCTATGTGTTTAAAACCAAAAATTATGGAATTCCGAGTTAAAATTCCTCATTTTCCTTATTACCCCTTAGCAGCCCTCAGTATGTTTTAGTCCTGGGTCTCTTTAAGAAAATCACTTTTTGCCTTATGCAATTAGTGGTTCAGGGTTGAGGATACAAGGGGGATCAAGGGGGGGGGGGTTCAATATAATTGTGTATGGTGTGTTTTTTCTGACAGGCCTTTGCCTGGAAATCATTTTGGACCTAGGCTCTCCCCCCCCCCCCCCAAACCCCTGCCCCCCCCCCTGGACGATCTCCAATTGACTGAAAATTTTCTCTGGGCCTGTCTCCAGTCCTTACAAGCTATCTGGGTCCAGTTTTAAAAATTTATATGTCCAGGAGGTGGGTAAGAGTTGGAATATATCTTTATTTCCAATTACCTTCACTTTTGCTTATTATTTTGCAGTCATGTCTGTACCCCCACTTAATTTGACTGACCCATTAGAAGGGACCCCTAAGGAACATACTGCAGCCCAAAAAACTGTCTGCAGTACATTTTCCCTGTTTATTATGCAAAACCAGTTATGTGCTAATTGTGTCCCACATCTCCAATTGGCAAGCTATAATCCTGTCAGCATGACACCTGGCAGACAATCAGTGCCCATGTCTGTTTTTGTGGCCCAGGGGGATATAAACTGACTTTTCTCCAGAATTTAAATCCAATCTTTAAAAGACTATGGCAGACATTTTAGTGGCTTTTCCCAAACCAACTAAGCATAAGCGAAAATCAGGAGATTTACCTCACACTACCTGTAATACATAGGGTCCTATCCTCCAGGCTCAGTTACCACCCACCTTACAAAACTCTGACTCGGCTGAGTCTCTGTCTGAGTGTGATGTCTCCTCTGAGGTCCTTGATCCTATACTTGACCTAGATTCCATGTTAGATTTAGAGTGGACAATATCCGCTTCCTACTTCATGATGTTTTGAATACCTTGCAACTATCAGAACCGTATCCATAGGATTCCAAACCTGTAAATAAATTTAATCAAGTTTTTAAATCTTCCCATAAAGTGCCTAAAGGCTTTTGAAGCACCAGACTTGGTTACAGACTAAATAGCGAAAGAATTGAAGAAACCAGGCATTCCTTTTGTACCTATCCACTTTTAGAGAAGAATTTATCAGCCTGGGGAGTAGTTTCTATGGTTGATGGAGCAATTGCCACCTTAGCTAGACACACTACTATGCCTATGGAGGATAGTTCTTCAATTAGGAAACCATTGGATCACAAATCTGAGTCCTTGCTTAGAAAATTATTTTCCCAATCGACTCTTCAGCTTAGACCTGTAGTTGCAATCACTTGTGTGGCCGCTGGTCCTTCTGGTGTGTTCTCAGATGGTTTCTAATCAATCTTCTGTAAATATTACCAACTGCATTAAAGTCCTTGAAATGGTTTCGGATGTCAGAAATATGTCCATTGTTGTTTTTTTTAAGGAGAGTTTTATGGCTTAAATCTTGGTCAGTTGACATGGTTTCTAAGAATAGGCTATTATCAGTCCCTTTTGAAGGGAAGATGCTTTTTGGATCAGAAATCAATTCTGTTATCAAAACTGTCTCTGGGGAAAAGGGGACTTTTCTTCCTCAGGACAAGAAATCTAAGGAAAGGTACAAAATAATATTTGTTTTCCCCTTTTGCACCAGTAGAGATCAAAAGTCTTCTTGGTCTAAAAACAAGCATACCAAAAGCCCAACCAAAATCAGAAACCTGCATAAACCTCAGACCTCTATGGTAAAGGTTTCATCTAACTCATGTTCCATAGGATCCTGTAAAGACGGCTGCCTTTGTTCAATGTATTCAAGACTTAGAGGATATGGGAGTGATCCAACCTGTTCCAATATCTCAACAGAGTCAGGATTTCTACTCCAACTTCTTCATTGTCCCAAAGAAGAAAGGCACTTATCGTCCTATTCTGGGTGTAAAAACTCTGAAGAAATTTGTTACCATTTTGTGGCCCTCCCCTTCGGTCTGGCCACCACCCCTTTGCATCTTCACAAAGGTTTTAGGGGCCTCTCTTAGCAGTGAATCTCTGTGGCTCCTTATTTGGACAATATCTTGGCGCAAAGCACTGTCTCTTTCTCTGGCTACTGCTCATTCCCACAGAATGGTATCTTTCTGTAAGGAACATGGATGGGAAATAAATGTCCCCAAAAGTTAATTATCTCCAGCCACAGGGGTAGTTTTTTCTGTGTGTGATAAACAACTTGGTTCAAATTGACTTATTTTTCACAGAACTTCAGAAAACCAAACTTCAGACTGACTGTTTTTTTCCCTACAGATGGCTCATTCTCTATCTGTAGCACAATGAATGGAAGTAATGGGTCTTATGGTAGCAGCATCGGACACGTGGTACCTGCTTTAATCTTCATCCTCTCTAGTTGTCCATGCTTCAACAGTGGTCAAAGGATTATTTCCATCTTGAACAACACATAGATCGCAATTCTTCAGTCAAACAATCTTCCTCATGGTGGAGGGAAAGTCCCTATTTGACTCGTGGAGCTTCTTTTCCTCAACCTATCTGGACTGTAGACACTATGGATGCAAGTCTGATGGGTTGGGGCTCTGTTTTGGAGTCTCAAAGGACGCAGGGTGCATGGTCCTCTCTGCAGGTGAGTTTACCTATAAACATCCTAGAACTTCATGAGATTATTTAGGCCCTTCAGTTTTGGCCCCTTCTCAAACAGTAAAAATCAATTTGATTCCAGTCAGACAACGTCAATGATGTGGCGTACATCAGTCATCGGGTAGAGGCTCGAAATCCCTTAGCTATGCGAGAGGTATCTCACATTCTGTCTTGGGCAGAGGAAAACCACTGCAACTATTGGCCATTCATGTTCCGGGAGTGAAAAATTGGGAAGAATAATACCTAAATTATCTGTCCGTCCATCCATCCAGGGGAATGGTCTCTTCTTCAAGACATGTTTGTCCTGAGGTGGGATCTTCTAGAAATAGATCTCATGGTGTCCAGATTGAACTGCAAACTTCCTGTTTAAGGTCAAGAGATCCAAGGGCTCACATGATAGATGCTCTAGTCTGCCCATGTAACTTTTGTCTGTTCCATCTATTTCGTCTGTTTGTTCTTCTTCCAAGAGTCTTTGCAAGAATCAAACAGGAATTGGCTTCTATAAGTCTCATAGCTCCGGCGTGGCCATGCAGAACTTGGTATGCGGACCTAATACAGATGTCATCTCTTCATCCATGGGCTTTGCCCCTAAGTAAAGATCTGCTGACTCAAGGACCCTTTTTATCACCCGGATCTCAAATCTCTAAATTTGTGACTTGGAGGTTGAATGACTAGTTCTCTCAAAAACAGAGGTTTTTCAGATTCTGTGATCGCTACTTTACTGCAAGCCAGAAAGCCTGTTACGCAGAAAATTTATCATAAGATTTGGAAAACTTACTTAATTTGGTGTTCTTCTAGAGGTTTCTTTTCAAAATCTTAGAAGAATCCCTAGAATTCTTCAGTTCCTTCAAGATGGACTATGTAAGGGATTATTAGCTAGTTCTTTAAAGGGTCAGATTTCGGCATTATTAGTTTTGTTTCACAAAAAACTGGCCACAATACCTGATGTTCAAACTATTGTCCAAGTCTTGGTAAGAATTCCACTTGTTATTAGACCAATTTCTCCCCCTTGGAATTTGAATCTGTTTTTTTCTGTTCTGCAAGGGGTCCCCCTTTAAACCTATGCACTCCTTCGACCTAAAGTTATTTTTATAGGAGGTTCTCTTTCTTCTACCTATTTCTTCCCCTAGAAGAGTTGATTTATCTTCTTGATTTTTTTATCAAGAGAAAGCGGTCCTCTAGACTAAATATGATTTTCTATTGATGTTAGTAACTTCAGAAAATGTTAATCAGGAAGTTGTTGTTCCTTCTCTGTAACCAAATCCTTCTAACCCTAAGGAACTCCTTTTTCACAATTTAGATGTAGTCAGAGCCTTAAAATTCTATCTTCAGGCTACTAAAGTTTTCTAGCTTGTTTGTCCCCTTTCCAGGTCCCAGAAAGGGCCAAAAGACTACAGTGGTGGCCTTGGCATCATTGCTAAAACGGACTATTCGTAAGGCGCCTTGGTTTTGGGAAATCTGTCTCCAAAAAGAGTAACTGCTCATTCTACTAGATCTGTAACTACTACTTGGGCCTTCAAAAATGTTGCCACCTTGGAAAAGATTTGCAAGACTGCAGTGTTCGGCAAATAGGAACTGCCATCATTTTGACCCACCCATCCTTAACATGGACTCTCAGCTTTGGTATTGTATCCCACATGTTATGGACACCTATGGGCTCTCCTTATCTTACGAAAGAAAACAGAATTTATACTTACAGATACATTTCTGTCTTTTGGGAAGAGGAGAGTCCATAGGACCTGCCCACATTTTTACTAGATAAGCGATAACCATGCTTTCTGTCTTTCCTACCTTTTCTATCTTTCTCCTCTGCTCGGCCATACGTAAACTGAGTGGGGATAGGAGGTGGGAGGGATTAAAGATCTTGTAAGGGTTCTTGGTGACAGGAACTATATCTCACATGTAATTGACACCTATGGACTCTCCTCATCCCGAAAGAAAGATATTTATCATTAAGTATAAATTCTTTTTTTTGTTTTGTTTTGTTTTTTAGGAGGGGCTCTTTTAGTATCTCCTACAAAAAATAGTCCCCATGCAAATGAAGAGAAACACATGGGTTCACTAGAAAAAAAATCTTCTTCAAATAATCCTGTCTCCAAGGAGAATCTTAAAAGAAAACACAGCAAGGTAAATATACTTTATGTGTAATGGTATGAATACTAATAGTCTGAAATAAAAACACTATTTACAAAAGTAAATATTTTTTGGGGAATTTTGTAAATGTAGATACATAGCTGGAAGATCTGGACATTTTTCTTTTTTTTTCCATTTGTTTAAAGGGAAGATTTTATTATTTTTCCATCACAAATTATTCAGACTATTACAAAAGATCTGCATGTAAAACAAATAATAAAAGTAAATTGCAAAGTTTTTTTAATCATACATTATTGAACATTTTGGTATAGATAGTATAGCACAAAAATGTTAGCAATATCGTGCGTTAACGTCATTCAAGCGCAATCCATACCATTTCTATTTTTGTGCTTATATAACAAGCCCAAAGTTATTTTTTTACCACTCGAGCAGTAGACTAGGGCATGCTAACATCTGTATATCAGATAGCACAGGTGTTTTAATTCCCACACATAATAGACTTCAATGTGGCTGCATGGTAAAATTCCTGTTGGATAACACTGAACCACTAAGCCAGTGGAGCCTAAAATGTTCGCTCAAGTAGTGGAGTTTTTCGTTTATTTTCGTGCTATGTTATTTTAATGAAACTTCACACATACATATTTGACCCATTCCCAGTTCCACCCACTGTCATATACCATATCTCTTAAATTCTGCCTTAAAACCTTTTTTCCTTAATAAACTCTTGTTTCATAAGTATTAAGTTTAAATAAAACTTAAATCCTTTCGGCTAGATTACGAGTTGTGCGTCAGGGTAAAAAAGCAGCGTTAAGAGGTCCTAACGCTGCTTTTTTACGCCCGCTGGTATTACGAGTCTTGAAGGTTTAGGGTCACCGCACACTTCTTTGGCCTTACCGCAAAACGACTGACGTAAACTTCGTAAAGTATT
>CAJPDP010388542.1:0-11271 GCA_905336975.1 Bombina variegata variegata
TGTTGACTGTCCCTTTAATAGTATTACAAGTATATTACATTATCTCAGTTATGGTTTTACTTGTGTCAACCAAAAAATAATCATTGTGTAAAAATGTGAATCAAGTTCTAAGATGTTTATAAAATTCACCAGTTTATTCCAGTAAACCCCTGGAGGTAGATTTATCAAATGTGGAGCAGACATGATCCGATCGGGATGACTCCTGTCCGCCACCTCAGAGATGGCGGATGAGTTAAGGCGGACCTGAAACTTTGGGAGTAGACTGCAGCATCCGCTGCTTGATAAATCTACCCCCTGGGGGTAGATTTAATAAAGGTTGAGCTGTAGCGAATCATGTCCGCTCAACCTCGCTAAATGCCGACAGCATACAATGAAATTTAACATTGCACAAGCATTTCTTGTGAAATGCTTGTTCAATGCCGCCCCCTGCTCATTCGCGGCCACTAGCAGGGGGTGTCAATCATCCCGATCATATCTTACGACCGCTGCAAGCCTGAAACGATGGGCGTAGAATGCAGCATCCGCTGCTTAATAAATCTACTCCCTGGAGTGGTATAAGTAAAATTACCCCATTTTAGTTTTTTTTTTAAAGTATGTTACTAAGTATTAAAATTAATAATGAAAAACTGTATACACAAAGATAAAATATCAAAGTTATTCAACATTCTTCAAAGGTAGAGAAAAAGTTTTTACTGTAGTGTTTTTATTGTTGCATGTGCAATTATGGCACCATGTAAATCATGTTTTTTATCATGTTGCTTGTGAGAGTACATTATGGAGTGAGTTTACTTTTTCATTGGAGCAGCATAGCTTAAATAATCATTTTTTTCCTTATTCTGTCACCTTTTCCCCTCCATGTGCCAATTGGAAATTCAGGCCTATTTTGAGACATTTTATTTAAAATAAAATAATTATTTTATTTTTTTTAAATCGCATGCTCTATCTGAATCATGAAAGAAAAAACCTAAATTGATGCTTACCTGATTAATTATTTTCTTTCGGAATGATGATAGTCCATAGGATCCGTAACATGTGGGATTAATACCAAAGCAGAAAGTTTATGTTACGAAAAGGGTGTGACATTTTTCTGGAAGCTCCTATTTATCAGACATTGTGGCCTGAAGGACTTTCCTGCCAAAAGCTGCTTGCAAAGAAGAAAAAAAATTAAACCGGTAACATTTTGAAAACGTATGCAGAGAAGACCATGTTGCAGCTTTGTAAATCTGCTCCAAAGATGCATAATGTTTGAAAGCCCAGGAAGTTGCAACTGATCTAGTAGAATGGGCTGTGATACGTTTAGCGGGGGTGATGTTCCCACTACCAAGTAAACCTTGTGAATAACCTTTTTTTGAGACAAGAAGCCAAAGCTATAGTAGTAGCCTTCTGCCCCATGCAACTCTCAAAGTAATGAACAAACAAGCTGGAAGATTGTCTGAACGCCTCAGTAGCTTGAAGATAAAACTTCAATGCTCTGACTACATCAAGATCATGTAAAAGATGTTCCTTTTACATAGGTCTTATAACTGGCCTAATTCTTACAAGATGGCCTGGACAAAAGTCTGAACGTCAGGAAGTTTAGATAACTTTCTATGAAAGAGAACAGATAAAACAGACATTTTACCTTTTAGGGAGCTAGCAGACAAACCCTTGTCAAGGCCACCTTGTAAAAACTGAAGAATTCTAGGAATCCTAAAGGAATACCAAGAAAATCCTCTAGAAGAACAGAAGTATGCCTTCCAAATTTTGTGATACATTTTTTGGGTAACAGGTTTTCTGACTGCATCAGAAAACCCTCTGGGCAAGATTATAAGTCGCGCGGCAAATCAGTTGCGAAAACACAGCACGAATTTGCGAGTACATTAAGCCGCGTAATCCAAACCGCCAAATCGGTTGAACGTTGATGTATTCCCCATAGAAGTCAATGGAGAAGACAAATAGAAAAAAAATATACTAAAACCCTAATCTGTTGTGCAAAACCATATGACATATTCTCCTCGAAAAGTGATCATGAAAATGTGAATATTTCATATTGCGAAAATGTTTTTGTAACGGAATATGTTCTATTTATTTATAAATAAATATTTCTCAATATATGTCATAATTTTTGGACTGATATATCTATTTATAGCGAGATATGTATATGTCTAGATATCTCTAGATCTATATGCGAATATCTCTGGAAATCCCTCTGAGATATTTTTTAATGTGCATTGATTGTAAAATATTTTCATTATCTCCATAGTTAAACATATCTCTATACATATAAATCCATGTTTCTCTATGTATGTGTATGTATGTCAATGTAAAAACCCTGTGTCAGCTTTTATTTTCTAACACCCGAGATCTCCTATCTTTGAGCCCTTATAACGTTTGTGTGCAATTTTTTTTTATTAGACAGTGTTAATATGAGTGTAACTGTACTTTGTAATGTATTTTTTAAGGGTTTTGTGAAACTTTTATGTTGCGGAAAACTGTTAACTACAGCTCTTCGAGCACGGAAAGGATTGTTGCGTAAAAGGCGATTGAGTGTGCACAATTGAGAATTTTCAAGACTTGTAATAGCTGCGCAATGAAAAATGATTGTGAATAGACCATATTGCGCGTGGAAAACTCATACCGCGTGACTTGTAATCTTGCACTCTATTCCAAAATACTAAGCATTCAACCTCCATGCCGTTAGACTTAGAGATTTGAGATCCTGATAGAAGAGAGGTCCTTGAGACAGTAGATCTTGTCTTAGGCATGGAGAAGAGGACATCTGCACTAGATGTATATACTATGTTCTGCCTGGCCAGGTTGGAGGTACGCTAGATGAAAATTACATGGACACTCCAAGGCATCTATCATTTGAGCCTTTACATCTCTTGATCTTGCACAATACATTGAAAGTTTGAGATCTAAATGCAACGCCATTAGACTTTTGTCCGGTAGACCACATTTTTTTTCTAATTTATCGAAAATATCCTGATGGAGAGATCATTCCCCTGGATGCACCAACTGACGGCTGAGGTAATCTGCTTCCCAATTGTTCACACCTGGAATGTGAACTGCTGACAGGGAGCATTAATTTCTCTCAGCCCAAAACATAATCTGGAACACTTCCTGCATAGCCAGTGGACTGCGGGTACCCCTTTGAGGATATATGAAGGCCACCACTGTAATATCATCTGACTGGAAACGGATAAACCTTTCTTCTTTTAAGAGGGCCAGAACTGAAGAGTCCCTGCAGTGTTTTATAGGATACTTAAATCAGAGATATCTAATATTTTAACTACTCTATTCCTCTATTAAATGATTATTATGTAATAAAAACAAGTAATGTCTAAATATTTCTCGGCGTCAACTATAACCTTAATCTTAAAAAAAGATAAGAACCCCCACGGATCCTGGGTCATATAGACCTATCTCACTATTAAACACAGATTACAAATTGCTTACCTCTATTATAGCTAACAGATTCAGAATATTGTTAAATGACATTATTCATCAGGACCAATCTGGTTTTATGAGTGGGAGGTCTCCAACTAAAAATATACGTAGAAAATAATTAATTTTAGAACACTTTTGGAATAAATTACATAAATATAAAATACATCTAAGCAATATTTTACTTTGGTTCTAATTGACACAGAGAAAGCCTTTCATTCAATAATTTGGGATCACTTATACTCCTCCCTAGTCAATTTTTTTCTCCGGAAATTTAGTAGCATTTATCAAAGCTATTTATAATTCTCCTATATCATCTATTCTAGTTAATGGTAGTTGCACACCTTTCTTTAGACTAAATAAGGGAACCAGGCTGCCCTCTCTCCCCTCTCCTTTTCAATGTTGCTATAGAACCCCTAGTGATCCTCCTCAGACAAGAATTACAGGGAATAAGTGTGGGAAATCAGACATTTGTCCTATCATTATATGTTGAAGATTTATTATTATATTTTAAAAATACAAAAAAACATCCCTATTGCCCTTAAGATCCTTGACCTTTTTAGTTCATTCTCCGGTTATAAAATAAATGCTGATAAAACTAAAGTGGTCTGGATCCATAAAAATAAGGATAGCTATACTCAGCATGATTTTAGAGAAGTAGAAAGTTTCAGATATTTAGGAATAAACTTACACAAAGATCCTAATATGTGGTACAAACTCAATTATATACCTTTTTTTCTAATGCAATTACTAAACTCCAAAGATGGTTTTTTTCCCATCTAATTATCGGCAAAAGTAATGATTATCAAGTCTATTATTTTTCCACAGCTATTGTATATAATTAATAATCTACCTTTGTTTATTTTCAACAAGGATGTCCAGAATTTTAACAGGGAATGCGCTAAATTTATCTGGAAAGGGAAAAGACATGTTCTATCTATACCCAAACTTATGCAGCTAACAGATCTCAGTGGTATCGCATTTCCTAATGTTAGATCATACAATATCTCAATACTTGCAAGATATGCGTTAAATTGGCTTATGTCAATACTAGCATGGAGGGAAAGCTAATCTCTCCTTATTCTCTTAAGGTCATATTGCATTGTCCACACACAGAGCTCCCAGAGAATATTAAGATACTATCTAGCATATACAATGTGGCTAAAGCTTGGCAGAGACTTTGTGCGACCCTGAAAATTAATTTTCGTGTTTCTTTTTTTCTGCCTATTAGGGGTTATCCAGAGTTTCTTCCTGGGATAGAGTCAGAGATATTCAATAGGTGGGCTCAGAAAGGTCTGATTACTATAACACAAGCCATGGAGGGGACATATAGAATGGGAACTTTTGATAGTATTTCCACAGAATATAATTTACCTAATAACAACTTCTATGTGTATCTTCAATTACGTCATCTCATCAGTAAGAAAATGCAATCAGGTCAGATAGAGGAACATTTTGGAAAAATTGGTGATTATATCAATCTCTGTAGCCAAGGGAATCACTCAATTGCATTATTATATAAAATACTTTGGGCAAAACAAGGCCTATTATGTCTGGATAAGATCTTTTTATATTGGATAAGATTTTTTGAGGATATTGATATTGAAATGATTAAAGACGGTATTAAATGGATCCGTAAGGCGCCTCTCTCTTCCTCCTGGAAAGAATCACATATAAAACTAATCAATAACGCATATATTACGCCGTACAGACTAGCTAAATGGTTACACACCAGTCAAGTCTGCTGTCATAGATGTATTTTCCCGGCAGCTGATGTTCTGTAATGTTTTTGGTTGTGTCCGAAAATCATATAGTTTTGGCAGAAAGTTAATTATTGGCTCAATAAAAATTTCCATGATGGATTTACCATAGAGCCAAAATATATTTTTTTTCTCTACAAGACTGCAGATATCCCAAACTATAATTTAGTTAATACATCTATTATGATTGGCCGTTACTTGCTGCTGAAAAATTGGAAGAATCGGACAGCCCCCTCTTTTGGTTTGTTTATCATGGCAATAAAATCCCAAATTATTTTTGAACAATATAATATATCCATTTTACACAACAAACAAATATCTCTCTTTTTTAAGAAATGGATGAAAACTATCCAGTCTTATCTCCTGTCAACGCAATACATGCTCATCAAGCAATTTTACAGGTCTACTTCTTTTGAAGGTTTAATTTTAAGAAATGTGTTTCCAGCATTATGGTATTAAAAGGCTTCAGCTATGCTTGATACTGGAAGGGATGGGGTGTGAAAGGAGATGGGTTTCTCCCCCCTTCTTTTTACTTTTTTTACTCTCTCCCCCCCCCCTTTTTTTTTTTTTTGTGTTTTATTCGATTGTACTAAAAACAAGATGCTAACGGAAACATAATTTCTATGTCTTCTGTTAAACTCCATAATTATATAAATTTTGGAAACAAAATATAAAGTAACATTAATTTACCCCCACACTGTTTGGCCTAGATTGTATATTGTATATTGTTATTAATGATCGGCGTAAAGCCTATACAATGTCTGTTTTTCTTTTCTGTTATCTAATTTGTTTTGTTTATATTGACAATGGAATTGCATACAATCTTGGAAAATAAATAAATATTTAAAAGAAAAAAAAAAAAGAGGGGCCAGGACTGAAGAGCCCAAATAATCACTCAGAGTTCCAGAATGTTGATTGGTAACCTCGCCTCCTGAGGGGCCCAATCTCCTTATGCTCTTTGAGAATTCAATACTGTGCTCCTGCCTGAAAGACTGGCGTTTGTCATCACAATAGCCAATGATGTGCAAAGAAAGGTGGCCCCAAAGGTCAAAGAAGGACCTTGTATCCACCAAGAGAGAGATTGTCTAATGAAAAAATCCAGAGCAATCTGCTGTTCCAATTGTAGATAATTCTTTGACCACTTAGTTAGCATAGATAGTTGAAGGGGTCACAAATGAAGGCCGGCAAAGGGAACTGCGTCCGAAGCCGCAACCATAAGATCTACCACTGCCATGCATTGAGCTACCAATGGAAATGAAGAACATTACAGGGACAGACACGCATTTGGACTGAATCTATGATAACTTCCAGAAAGGACACTCTTGTAGCTGGAGTTAAAAAGCTCTTTGGAACATTGATTCTCCAACCTTGGTCTTGGAGAAAAGATAGTAGCCTTTGAGTATGAGCAATAGCTAGAGGCAAGGAAGGAGCCTGCATTAAGATATCGTTCAGATAAGCAGCAATTGAGATTTTCTGAGCTCTGATTACCGCCAACAATGCACCTTTGTGAAGATGCACGTAGCCAGAATAAATTAAAGTGAAAAAATGGTAGAGTTTGTCTAGGAATGCAAATTGATAGTGATCCTTGTGGATAGGGATGTGCAGTTATGCATCCATGAGGTCTATGGTGGACATGAGTTGATCCTGTTGGATTAATAAAAGGAAACTATAGCCAATGTTTTTCTTTCATGATTCAGATAGAGCATGCAATTTTAAGCAACTTTCTAATTTACTCCTATTGTCTTTGTTCTCTTGCAATCTTTCTTTGAAAAACAAGAATGTAAGCTTCTGTAAGCCCATTTTTGTTTCAGCAATGTAATGTAATGTAAGCCCATTTTTGGTTCAGCACCTGGGTTGTGCTTGTTGATTGTTGGCTAAATGTAGCCACCAATCAGCAAGCACTATCCAGGTTGCTGAATCAAAAATGTTCCAGCTCCTTAGCTTAGATTCCTGCTTTTTCAAATAAAGATAGCAAGAGAACAACAAAAAAATTGATAATAGGAGCAAATCTGAATCGTGAAAGAACAAATTTGGGTTTAGTAAAATGATTTAGTAAAATGATGCATATTATTTGTCATCTTGAAAGTGAGGACCCTGACAAACTTGTTTAGGGTTTTCAAATCTGAGATGGGGCTGAAAGTCACTTCCTTCTTTGGAACAATGAACAGATTGGAGTAAAACCCTTAACCCTGTTCAGATACAGGTACTGGGGTAATTACTACCATATCCTCTAAATCCTAAACACAATGCATGAAGGCAGTCGCCTTTGCAGGATTTTTGGGTACATGAGACAGATGGAATCGTCATCGAGGAGGCCTGGAGCAAAATCATATTTTTAACCCTGGGATATGATGTTTTGAACCCAGGGATCCTGGACTGATGGTAACCAGGCCTTCTAAAAAAGACTCAGTCTGCCCCCTACCAGAACTGGGGGCTCCACCTTCATTGGCATTGGACTTCTTGTACTGCTTGCTCTTTGCCCATGAACAACCAGGCTTCCAGGCCAGCTTAGAAGGCTCAGGATTTTGAGAAGAGGACTGATCTCCTGAGGAACAAAAGGAACAAATCTCTGGTTAATTTTATAAGCGCTAATTGCTACTGCAAGCTCGCGGTAGCAATAATCAGCCACTTGTAATGGCTGATTATTTATCGCCTGCCCGCAAATTAGCACTCCACTTATAGGGTATTTCTATGTCCCTGTATCATTCAGCTTGCTGGAAATCACTTCTGTCTTCTTTGTGAATGATATGTCCCCGGGATAAAGGGTCTCACTTTGATTTGATCTCCCAAACATTAATCCATAAATAAGTAGCCTAACACCTCTATTCTCAACCTTCTCTTGGAGGTCAAGAACAAAACTGCGGATAGATGGGAAGTGGGAGCGAATTTAAGCTCTTGTGTGGGTTCTTGGCCTCCTTCTAGTGGCGTTCACCATGTTGAGTGCTTCAGGCTGCCCATAGCAGAACACTATTTTGCACTGAGGTACTCTTAGCAAATAGCGTGCTAGCCATACAACATAATGCCAGCTGAGAGTAGCTCAGTGCAAAATAGCGTTCTGCCGTGGGCGGCCTGAAGCTTTCAACGCGTCTAACGCTGCAGACAAATAAAGGAACTTTCAGCATGAAGAATTATATACTTCGTGATTGAAAGTCCCCTTTATTTGTTGCACTGGTAAATTCTAGTGTTTTAGAAACGCTAGGATTTACTATCACTTTAACTTCATTTATATTTGGTTCTCATTTCAAAATGTAGTCTCTGTTACTTTATAACTTAAAAGATACAAAGAATGCATATTTACACATTCTTAATCAAGCTGACTATTGATTCGTCAAGTTCACCTTCAGAAACAACGGTTTTAATTCAACCCCTTGCTGTTTGACTAAGTGACAGCTTCATGGTTCTGGCATATCTAATATCATTTATTTGCATCAATGGCATTCAAGTCATTAAGACTCTGCTACTCCTTATTTAAACTGCCTTTTTAAGAGTAATACAGATGGAAATAATACATATTCAAACAGGAGTGTAAGTTGAAATACACAAATAACCTTCTGAAGTGAATTTTGACTTTCAGCTTTAAATTTCGCTACTTTGAATTGCATGCTCTTCCTAATAGTTTTCTAAAATAGGGCTAGATTAATAGTGAGCAGTACTTTGTGCTCCCACTTGTGCTTTAACTTCGCTAGACGGAGTATTTTTGCGTTCATCGGGTAGTGAGCATATTACAAAAGTAAAAAGTTTGCAAACGAGCCCTAACCAGACGCGCGCAAAAATCCAAACTTTGGATATCGTGACCGTGTTAACTTATTCCGTCATAGATTTCAATGGTGCGTGAAAAGTGAAGAAAAAAACAAGAAAAAAACACCATTACTCGTGCATAAACCCGATCACGCTTTAACCAAGTGTGCTAACACGATATAAAATATGAATATTTCACATTCAAATATTCTTCACATAGAAGAATATGTTCTATTTATTTATAAATAAATATTTCTATATTTATATGATTTTTTTTTGGTAAAATATATATCTATACATACATATATATTATATATATATATATATATATATATATATATAATATATATGTATATAGATAGATAGATATAGATATACATAGGAATATCTATTTTAAAATACTTTGAACATATTCCCCTATTTACATTATATACACAGTGTAAAGCCCTTTGCAGTCTTTTTTTCATAACACCGGAGACCTTATATCTTTGAGCCCTTAAAACTTTTTATTACAATTTTTTTAAAATACTTTTTATTAAATAGTGTTATTATGAATGTTTGCAACTTTTTGGTTGAGCGTAACAGTTAACCAGAGCTTTGAATTCACGCTATCCTGACACATGTTAAATTCAAATGCGCTCGAGCGAAGCATGCAAGAGCCGTGTGCAACAGTTAGCACGCCACTCGTAATCTATCCCATAATAGGGTAAAATCAATTTCTTGTTGCTACAGAGTTCATACAAAGGCACAAATAAAGGGATAACAACACAAAAAGTGTTTTGTAATTTGAGTGGATTTTAGCTTAGAGGTGGGGCTTAGATGTTAGGTAGTTAGCATTGGGGGGTTGTGGCAGTATAGTGGTTAATTGGTTAGGGGCTATTGACGGTATAGGGGTTAAGTAGTGTAGGGGGTGTTTGTGGTGGGTTAATGGCGGTATAGGAGTTAATAGGTTAGGAAGTGTATTGCAGTGGGCTATTGGCGGTTTAGGGGTTATTAGGTTAGGAAGTTTATTGCGGTGAGCTACTGGCGGTTTAGGGGTTAAGAAGTGTAGGGTTAGTTTGCGGTGGTGGGTTATGGTGGTTTAGGGGTACATAGGAATAGTTATTACTTTCTGTGCTATATATTTTTAAAGGGATTGCATCAGATCCCTTTTAAATATATCACTGCTTTGCAGCACTTTCAATCATCGGGGCCTTAGTCTGCTGAAATGGTTTATAAATCCAGGTTTTATCTCTCTTTTCTGGGAAAGATGTTGTTTAGATTCTATTATATCTTCTGTGACTGGAGGCTGAAAAGCTTTTCTTCCTCAAGTCAGAAGTCTAAAGGCTATTCTGGAGCTTCTAATTGTATTGTCCTTTTTGCCAGAACAGGGAACAGAAGTCAGTCTTCTTCTCTCAGAAACTAGTTCCTTTGGCTCTGTCTAGAAGCCTCGTTCTGGATCTTGTCTAGCAGTCCAAGAATCTTCTCCCTTTTCCTATGCTGCATAAAGGTATGGCCCTCAATCCTGAAGTTTTGGTAGGGGGAAGGGGGCACCTTTTTCAGGAAGGCTAGGCTTTCTGTTCTAAATACCTGTGGTTTGAAGAATAGTTTCTTAGAGTTATTGACTAGGTTCAGAATTAGGCCTCTTATAAGAGGGTTGTTCTGTCCTCTCTTCCTAAAAATCTTGCGAAGACCCAGGCCTTTTTTGGTTTTAGTATCTATGCGAGTGATTGTTTGTGTTCTTCTGTTGGAACAGGGGATGGGATTTTATCTTCATCTCTTTTCTCTTTCCGAGAGGGAAGCAACTTTTAAATCGTTTTTTTGGATCTTTAAGATCTGAACAAGTTTGTCAGATTTCCTATTTTCAAACTGGAATCTATTTGGAGCATTCTGCAGAGTCTCTCTCTTACAGACTGTTATTGTTTCTTTTACTATATGGTTGGAATATTAATTTTCTATATAGTTCTCTGGTTTCCCAGACAAGGGTTGTTGTTTTTTACGAGAGTTCCGATAGATTTTGTTTTAATCTCTCTTTGATAGTTCTAAGAAGGTTGCAGCTAGAGTTAGCTTGTCTAATTCTTCAGTCTTTTTCTTTTCTCTCAATTGCTCTTCTATATGGAGGTATTTGGTCTAATGTTTGCTGCATTGGATACTTTTCAGTTTGCTAATTTTTTCTTGAGGTCTTTTCAGCTTTGTATGCTTTAGCAATGGTGCAGAGATCACTGTGATGAGAGTGGGAAGTGACGTCACCGGATGGGGGCGTGGTTTAGGGTTATTATTGTCTATGTCGCAGTTACCAAGTTCGATGTGTTGTGCAAGCTGTATACTTCTATGCTCTGCAATAAAATAGCGTTGTACCTTCTATGCT
>CAJPDP010388600.1:0-11054 GCA_905336975.1 Bombina variegata variegata
CTGACCCAATCAGCTAATAGGATTGAGCTGGCATTCTATTGGCTGTTCCAACGCTGCTTTTTAAGCCTTACGCACAACTCGTAATCTAGCCGTATACTTCTGGCCCCAAAAAAGGGGAGGTTGGCTTTTTCCAGAGTCTTGGGATCAGCTGCTTTGCGGAATTAATCAGGGAACATAATAATTTGGTTCTCATGGTACATTTTAACATTGCTTGTTGTACAAACATATCAAAGTGTAAAAAGATAAAGTAATACATTTTATTCATGCTATTTTCCTTTATGATGATCAATTTTGTTAGAATTGTCCCAAATTCTGAGGGCTAGATTACAAGTGGAGCGCTAATTTATTGCTCACCCTCAAACGGGCATATTGGCTGGTTACAAGTGGCTGGTTATTGCTACCGTGAGCTCGTGGTAGCAATTAATGCTCATGAAACTAACGAGAGATCAGATCTTTGGTTAATTTTATAAATGTCTCCCAACTGGCCCCAAAATTAGGAAAAGAAAAAATGTAGCATTGTTATTTATTTTTTTAATAACTGCTTAAAGTAGTTTTTGGGGCTAAATTTGGCGGGTTATTGGTGTTTGGAAAAAAAAAAAACAGCACTGAAAAGAGCCTTTATATTGCGATCTATGAGAACTGTGTTTTCACAGAAAAATAAGCATGAGGACATTTTTAAAGAGACAGTACACCTAAGCAATTTTTAGAAAAGGGAGATGTTTTGGATTAATAAATTTGATACTTTAGTTCCATAAGAACCCAATAGGAAGTTTGACTGGACTTTTTTTTATGTAATTTCTATTGCACTGTCCCTTTAAAAATTCTTATATACTAATTTCTCTCTAAACATTGCTAAATCTGTACCAGGTTGTATCCTTAGTTGATGTATATTTTTAGAAAGAAGATCTGTTGGAGTTTTTGAGCAGATTTTTTTTCAAATAATTGTTTAGGTGTACTGTCTTTTTAAAAACTTTCACATGCTTATTTTTCTGTGAAAATCACTGTGCTTTTGTCTGATGACATTTTAAATTAATACATGCACTCAGAGTATGGTAATTTGGGAGTTTTGGAGGAAATTTCCCATGTGGCTATATGATAATATAAAACTTGTGAGATGTAATGTCTGATTTTAGCCACTAGATGGAGCAATTTGTAACAGGAAGTGAACTTTGGAGTCAATATATATAAATACTTAGAACATTTTCTCCTATGTGCAGAACATTGGAATGTAAAATATTTACATTAAATTCATAGTTAAAACCTTTAATAAATATGAATATTGCATAAATATGATTTTTCATGTTTTCATTTACTTAACTGCAAAGAGCTCCAATGAACTTAACTTCAATTGTGCTCAAGCGATCGCGTTTACTTTTAACTTGTAATACAAGCGAAAAATCTGACTCATGCAAAAAGCTGCGAAAAATTACCTTATCACTCACGTGTTAACTGTTATCTGGTCCTAAACCGTTAGTTACAGGCATGTCCACTTGTTATGTCAATCATATTTCAGAGCAGTGTTTTAGGTAGTTTAAAAACGTTTTCTCACAATAACGTGAAACTCTGAGTTCTCACAGGACAGCTATAAAGCTGCTTCCAAATGTTGTAGCCTTGACTCCCCCTCACTGGGAAAAGACGTTTCAGGGAAAGCAGCAGAGAAAAACAATAAAAGCAGAACAGAGTAAAACTTTTCTTAAAGACATTTCTGTTAAAGGGATATATGTGCTAAACATGTGTATATACTGAATATATGTATGCATACTGAAAACAGTATATCTATACTGTGTATATGTTCTCTACTAAGCAATATTGATTAATCATTTGTTTTTGGAATCAATAAAATGTTTCCATCCATTAAATTTATCTGTTAATTCTATCACAAATCATTAATTTAACATTGTTTTTTTTAGTCTTATGGCAACCACCTGTAGGCCAAAATTGGACACATTCTCTTTCAGTCCAGTTCACAAAAATGTGTGCGTTTAACTGGATCAGCAGAACATGTATAATGTTCATCAGTAAATTAAAGCAATCATTGGACATATAACAGTGTCTCTTTGGGCCAACAGTCTAGTAGGCCCTGCAATAGTAACGGTGATACTCAGGTCCAGTATTGCTTTCATATCTGACATACATGTAGGGATGTGACCATACATCTTGCTGCACCTGAAAAGTAAAAACAACATTAGTATATATTGCAATATCTTCTTTGAAGTTCATTTCTGCAATTAGCATCACTTGTATTCTGTAGGCTTTAGAGCACACACAAACCGTATCCCAACATGTCTCTATAGCCTCACATTCCTCTGTTTGACAGTGTGTCAGTCAGTGTTTAACTGGTAGAGCTCCCTGCCCCCACTATTTTGTCAGAGTGATTTAACCCTGTACCCCCCTCAGAGTATTACTTGGGGCCAGTTTGTGGATCTGAATTTTTCAGAAACCTATTGCTCCTTTCAACCAATTCAGCAGCCCTGGGGTCATGTGGCATATGCATGATCCAAGTAACCTCACACTCTTTGGCCCATGGTTGCACTAGGGCACTGGCATCTTCATCAGCAGATGCCTTTGCTTCAGGACACCACAAATCTTGGATTGTCACTGGAATTCCTCTCTGCTGTTCCCATAGGTAACAGTCATTGGGTCAAATTCAGCAGTACAGGATCCACAGGTACAAATTCTATGAAATGTACCCACTTGAGCCAGCATGTCTTCTCCTTAAGTTTCTTCTATCATTGTTGAATTCTAAGCCACAGCTATCCAGTATCTGTCATCATGACTCAGGTTTTCAAATGCAGGGCGTTATTCACAGGAGGTGCTTTCAGGGTAACTGATGCAATTTGAATCTCTTCAGCCAGGCTCTCACATGTCAGAAGTCCAGCCATCTGCTGCAATGCTGAGATTTCTGTCTCTCACTCCCTTCTCCTGCAAGTACCAGTTCCACTTCAGGAAGGTTGCTCACTGGGCCACTTCTGTGTGGTTTGTCAGTCGATCGTCTATTACCCAGTCTCCAATAGGCAGTTCAGTTCTCAGAGCCACTTTACTTGTGCCATTTAATTGTTCATTACTCTTCAAGGCAGTACATTTAGCTAACAGGTGCTGCTTCTGCGGTGTGTAACTCTGCTGAGATCCATTTAACTGTCTCAGGGGAGCCATTCTCTGTACTGGTGAAAGCTTCTTTTTCGGCTTGCAAAACTGTCTCTTGTTCTGGCCCCTTCTCTCCCACAAATGATGCATCATCTGTAGCCAAGGAGGGAGCAGGGAATGCTGTTACTGTCTCTATCACTTTGTCTGGGGGGGATTTTACGAGTAGGCAAAGCCCATACTTTACTGTACCTCTGGGCCAGGATCCTACAACTTCTTTGGCTTGATGCCCCCCTCTTCTTCTCTGGCATATGTAACAGAGATATCCTTCAGGTCACGGGCTACCAAATCATGGCAAGTGGTTGTGGTGGACGGCTTGCAACCCCATGAGTAGGCAAACTGATCCTCACTCTCTTTGGCAGTGGGTAAACTAAAAAATGGATTGGTTTCATCTATGATTGCATGACACCATGTCAGGCTCTGTGGATATGAGGGGAGGAGTCAGGTTGTTTTTACCTCTGTCTTAGACTGACAAGAGTAAACACGTGTATAGCACTCACATTCCTAGAAAGGCTATTGGGTAGATTAGGAGAGACATGGGGGAAGGAGTAGAATTAGAATAAAATATAACCTTTATTGCGATAATTTAAAATATTTCCACATACACACAGAAAACAACTCTAAAAACACATGTTGGTGGTGGATTGTGTATATCAATGCACATTACAGTCTGGTTAGGTTCAGTAGATAATATATAGCAAATCTGACCTAGGATGTGGGTGTTAATCCATAGTCAGAATCTATATAGTAAGCTTACAGGTGTATGCACCTAAGGGGGTTCTAAGGGAGGTTAGCTCTTAATCTAAGAGTTATTGTTGTTAAAGAAATAGGTTGATTAACAATATATGACTATGTCTCAGTCCAAGTATTGACAATATCGTCATTGGGTGTCTAATATGTAGTTTCAAGAGCTGCCGTTTGGCTTACTACTATTGATAGATTATATCTGTATGTCTCCTAATATAAGGAGATTCCACTTAATAGCTATGTTATATAGTTATATACTTCAATACTTCAGTGATATATAGATCGTACTTCTTATCTATGTGGAGGATATTAAGGTAATATGGTTCAGTTATTATAGGTCTTTATAGAGAGATATATAGCTATCTGCTATCATCATTTAGGTAATATAACTCTAAATTATATGACACAGTCCATTTACAGCTGAGACACAATTGTATCTATCTCTATGGATTTACTGCAGTTGCTGAATTGCAGTCTATATATGAACATCAATGTCTGTAAATTAATACCCTCCCAATATTAGTTTAGAAGAACTGTTAAGAAACTGTGCTTTTAGCCACATAAACAGCAATTACTGATATTTATTACTCAGTTTTAACATCAGACTTAATTGTGAAGGATCTGACACGTGCAAACATCCGCAGTGTGTGATCTTTAAGTTATGTACATACAGTCGCTAGTAATATAGTATAATCATCCGTGTTATTTGACTGATACAATTGTACGTTATGTACCACGGTGCTTATACAGCTGAGACACAGTTATATCTATCGATATGAATGTATTTCCGTTGCTAAATTGCAGTCTATTTGTTAATATCAGTATCTGTCAAGAATCTCCTAGTGTACGCTTGAAAAAACTATTAGGATAATATGCTTATAGTCAGATAATCAGCGATTGCTGGTATTAACTAATCAATTTTAGCATCAAACTGAATTATGGAGGATCTAACACGCGCCAATATCCGCAGCGTGTGGTCTTTAAATTATATACAGAAAGGTCGCTAGTGGTATAGCATAATCAGTCATATCATTTACATGATAGATCTATAAACTGTATGACATAGTGCGTTTGCAGCGGGAACACAGTTCATTTAAATGATAAGGCTATAAGTTGTATAACATGGTACATTTGTAGCTGAAACACAGTTATATCTATCGCTATGATTGTACTGCAGTTGCTGAATTACATCCTTTCTATTAGTATCTGTATCTGTAATAAACCTCCCAATGTTAACTTGAGCAAACTGTTAGAATAATGTGCTTATAGTCAAATAAACACTGGTAATTACAATTTAATTTTAGTATTAAACTAAATTATGAAAGATCTAACACGCGCAAACATCCTCAGCGTGTAGTCTTTCAGATATGTACCAAGAGTCGCTAGTAATAGTAGCAATCACAATATCCCTGCAAGATTAAAAATGCTTATAGCATGAAAGTTAGCTAGTCCCTGACATGTTTCGCCACAATTGATAAAGCCTTATCTCTTAAATGAACTGTGTTCCAGCTGCAAACGCACTATGTCATACAATTTAGAGATCTATCATGTAAATGATATGACTGATTATGCAATACCACTAGCGACCTTTCTGTATATAATTTAAAGACCACACGCTGCGGATATTGGCGCGTGTTAGATCCTCCATAATTCAGTTTGATACTAAAATTGATTAGTTAATACCAGCAATTATCTGACTATAAACATATTATCCTAATAGTTTTTTCAAGCATACGTTAGGAGATTCTTGACAGATACTGATATTAACAAATAGACTGCAATTTAGCAACGGCAGTACATTCATATCGATAGATATAACTGTGTCTCAGCTGTATAAGCACCGTGGTACATAACCTACAATTGTATTACTCAAATGACACAGATGATTATGCTTTATCACTAGCGACTGTTACATAACGTAGAGTTGTATTATTCAAATAACACGGAGGTTTAAGCATTATCTCTCTATTGCCTCCACGTCTAGGGATCTCTATATGCTCTATAATTTGAAATCTAAGTTGGGACACATGATGTCCAGCATGTAAAAAATGTTCAGCAACTGGAGATTTTATATATTTAGTTCTAATATTAGATTTATGTTCATTTAATCTTTCCCTTATCTGGCGAGTCGATTTACATATGTAAATATATGCACATGGACATTTCAATAAATAAATAGCATAGGATGTGTTGCAAGTATAGTAACCTTTAAAATAAAATTTCTTCCCAGTTCTGGGATGGGAAAAAGTGGACCTTTTAATCATGTTATTGCAATTCGAGCAATTTAAACAGGGGAAGCAGCCTGTATTCTTTTTACCAATAATTTATTGTCTACTCTTTTTTATTAGATCCAATATCTGCTTTTATAATCCCTTAAATTATGTGCCCTCCTATATGCTGGCATAGAGGGCTGTTGGAACTCTATTACCTCAGGATTGAAAATGCGTAGTATAGACCAATGTTTACAAAGGATCTTATGTATTTTTTACTTAATATATGATAATCACTGGCAAAAAGCATCATTTTCTCTAAAGATTTGTCTTTCTTTCCCTCAATTTTAGTTTTTTTTAATAAATCTCACCTAGAGATTCTCATAACCTGAGCAATTTCCTTAAAAATAAAATTGGGATCATATCACCTTTGAGCAAATGCTTGGCCCATTTCATATAATCTAATCCTTGCAATTTAATCATCTGAAACTATACGTCTCACCCGCATCAGTTTACTTCTAGTTAGTGATCTCTTCAAATTTGGGGGATGTGCACTTCATTCATGCAGGAGACTATTCCTATCCGTACTTTTTTTTAAAAAGGTCTATACTCAAATGTGCCTCCTGATAACTGTAGTATCAATGAAATCAATGCGTTCTTCACTGTGTACTAAATTCAAGGTGATGTGTCTAGTAGCTGTGTTCAAATAATTCACAAAAGTAAAAAGGGACCCAATGTCGCCCAGCCATACACCAAATATATCGTTGATATAGAGCCACCAAGTGGCGCCATACCTTAAAATTAATTCATGTTGATAGAAAAAAGTCTCCTCATATACATTCATAAATATATTGGCGTATGTAGGGGCAACATTGGATCCCATGGCTGTACCTTGCAACTGTATGTAAAACGGGTCTTGAAAAAGAAAATAATTACATCTCAAAATAATATCTAACATCTGTAAAATAAAATCAATTTGTCTATTGTTGTATCTACCAGATTGTAACAATGGTTTCTTTACTGCTCCTATTCCACTGGAGTGTGTAATGGAAGTGTATAAGCTAGAAACATCTAAGATAAATAATATACTCTTATTAATTGGTACAGAAACATCTCCTGTGTCCTGAATGTATGAAGATGATTCAACAACAAATGATTTTAATATACAATCTAAATAAATAGAAATATTGGAAAGGACAGAACCAGTGCTGGCTACTATAGGCCATCAGGGGGGGGGGGGCATTTAAGTTCTTGTGAACTTTAGGTAAGTTATATATAACCAGTGTCCTAGGGTCCTTACAAATAAGAAATTTCTCAGTTTTAACATCAAATAAGCCATCCTTTACAGCCCTACAGATACATGTTGCAATCTCTCTTTCAATATAAAAAATGTGGTTACAGTCTATAGCTTTATATATGTTGCAATCAGCTAATTGGCTTTTAATCTCTTCAATATAATAGTCCCTTTTAAGGACAACAGTAGCCCCACCCTTATCTGCTGCTTTCAGCAGAATTTCTTTCCTGTTCTTAATAGTCTGAACAACCTCAACCTCACTCTTAGTAAAATTATTAACATTTTTCAACAAATTACTTTTAGCTGTTTTATTTTTGATATTATTAACATCATTATGTACCAGGGATACAAATGTATCAACACTTTTGTCATAAACATCAGGAATAAAACTGCTTTTGTTTTTCAGACCCAAAGCCTGTATTTTTAACTCATTAAGTGTTGACACATTCATATTGCCAATGCAGGGCACTGACATATTCCCCTTAGGAACAAAACCATCACTCTTAGAAAAAAAATATTTCAATTTAAGATTTCTAAAGAATTTAAACAAATCGATTTCCAACTGAAAAAAGTCACATTTATTAAGAGGGCAAAATGATAGTCTCTTATTTAGCACATCCAATTCTACATCTTTAAGATTGGTTTCAGAGATATTAATTACCAGACCATCATTAGTTCGATTAGTCCCATCAGTAGAATCCACAACCGGACTCCCCTGTCTTGTAAAAGTCTTGTTATTATATACAGACCTGTTGGTAAATAGCCTAGTAATAGCTATTTCTTCACCGGTTTCTTCATACAATTCCCTCTACATGGATGCTTTTTGCCTTCTCTGGTGTTTACGTCCTCCACGTCTGTGCTGGTGTTTTCTTCTGAGTCCCCCGTAGAGGGAGATGAGTTTCCCGATGCATCGCTCCTGTTCCTCTGTCCCCTTTGTTGTTGGCGCCATTGTGACCCGTAAGTCCTGCCTCTTTCTCTCTGCATGGGATCATACTTCCATCTGTATACACGATTGGTAGAATAGTCTTCTTCATCACGAAGGAATTTCTGTCTCTTACACTCTTGTATAGTAGTGCGTAAATCCCCCACATTCTTTTTCTGTGCAGTGAGTAATTTCTCCATTTCTTCACTGGACATATTGGCTTTTAATTCCGTCTCCAATTTAGACAGCTCAGCCTGATATGTTTCCAATTCCTCTTGTAAGCAGGCAACCATCAAAACCATCAAGTCCATTGAACATTTATTCAATATATGTTCAAATCTTTCACAGTATTTAGTGTTCTCACACATAAGAGTGGGGCGCACATTCATCCTTAATCCTCGTGGTATTCTACCAACACGGTGGTATTCAGCAAGCGTTGTGGAATAGAGGTCATAAGCTACTTGTTTTTTAGAGAGTTTCTCAAACTTTTTCTTTGTCAAGTCTGTAGGTATGATTGTTAAGAAATCTCTGGATCCCATAGCCAGAGTAGTGATATGGGCTGCTTCCAGTTCAGTGTATGTAAACGTTTTGTCGTTAGAAGCACTAAGATTTTCTTCTTCCATCGTGACACAGGTGTGATAGTATACTACTAAAATATATTATCTCCAGCACCTGTGTATCTAGTGGGTGACAACGCCATTCAGGACCTCACACCAAGTTGGTGTTAGGTCCTGGATGGTGTTGTCACCCACTAGATACACAGGTGCTGGAGAAAATATATTTTAGTAGACACAATGGAGTAGCAAGAGGGATTATTAGCTTTTGTTCAGTCTGACAGAAATACAAACACAAATCTCTCATTTATAAAACTTTATAAAAAGGATGAATGAATTCCTTAATTAATTTTTAAACAGATTTTAATCCATTAGAATTAGGAATTTGAAAACATATTCAGTCATGGTTATTTATTTTTATAATTAGGTATATGATTGATAATGAAAATAGGCAAATGCATTTACTTAATAATGCACTAGAAAAATGAGTATGACAGAAACATAAATGATGGATCGCAGTGGGGCAGATGATATTATGAGAAAGTAGAGGGGATAGGGTGTCTTTTGTGAGGAAGTAACAAATATTTTAATTTTGACTGCCATGTACATTTCTGCTGAAATAAATAACAGTGAAATTATATTGAAATAGAGAGAAACTGTCTATGCAACTAAGATTTTTATGCAAACAAATAGCTAAATAAATTGAATTTGTTTGTATGCATTTCATATATTAGCAATTAAGCACTGCCTTGAAAGAGAACTGCATTAATATGTTTTAAAATTAATTAACACTCTCATTTTGCATGATTTATAGGGGTTCATTTATTAATGTGCGGAAGGACATGATCCGATATAGCAGATCATGTCCGCCGCACATCAATAAATGCCGACAGCATATGCTGTCGGCATTTATCATTGCACCAGCAGTTCTTGTGCAGATTTGCGTCCAATGGGCCGCTAGCAGGGGGTGTCAATCAGCCCGATCGATTCAGAGGTGGAGGACGAGTTAAGGAGCAGCGGTGTAGAATGGTGAAGGTTGAAATATATGGTTAAATTAAAAATATAACTTTAATAAAATGTTTAATATATTACAATAATTGTGTGTTTTTTAATTTAAAATGTGTTGCACTTACTTAATTTCCCATGTATCTCTCGTAACAGGGAACATAAGAGTATAAAGTCAGTTTTGCAAGTGTTGCAGATGTAACATTTGTTTTTCCATGTCGCTAACAGTTTTAGTTTGATATGTGAGATATCATGTATTGGGTACCGTACAAAACTATAGATATTATTGTTCGGGATGCCAACTAACACTAGACAAAACGATGCTGAAGTAATTTCAAACATAGTTTAGCCTTTACAATGAGGCACCTTTGCAACCTGATATATGTCTATAAATGTAAACTGCTGTAGCAACCAAGTTTTCAAATGGCTTAGAATGGCTATGAATTTCAAAGCCAATTCTAGCCGTGTACTGTAATGGATTAAAAAAAAAAGCAATGTAAAAACACTTTAGTTGTTTAAATGTCTTTTTTTTTTCCATAGCCACATTTTTTTACCTTTTAAATAGAGCCCACTACATCGCCTTCAACCAGACTAGGGCAAAATGCATCAAAATAAATAAATATGTTTTATTAATAATAAATATCCCTTTTTTTATGATACAGTGATTTTTCCTGACTTTGGGCTAGAGTGTAGTGGTATTTTGCACTTCCTCTCGAAAGTAAATAGAGCTATCGTGATCTCGTTTGCGCGACAATTGCGCTTGCTGGTTTGCATTTGTATTACAAGTTGAAAGTAAAAACGTAAGATTAGGGCGCTATTAATGTGAAAGCAGAAATTATCGCAATCTGATTTCAAGCACAATCACGTTTGTGCAAGCCTGGTTCGTGCCAAACGTCCAGTTCATACCTGCGTTTCTATAGGGGTATATAAGGACAGTTTTTCGATGAACACCTTGAATGTATTGCTTTTGTGAGTTAGGTACAGGTCAAGGTGATGGAGGTTTAGGAAAGAGAGAGATAGAGAAAAAGAGATAGCATTGTGAGTCAGTAAGTTAGTGTGTCAGTAGTGTTTTGTTAGTGTAGCATGGTAGTGAAGTAGATGGCAGGTATTTGTGGCTGTGTGTGCGAGTGCTGCTGTGTTTGTCTTTATATTTTTTATTATACATTATTTACACTTAGAAG
>CAJPDP010389145.1:0-11543 GCA_905336975.1 Bombina variegata variegata
GTTCCTTTAATGATGTCATCCAAGATGGCGTCCCTTGAATTCCGATTGGCTGATAGAATTCTATCAGCCAATTGGAATTAAAGGTGAAAAATTCCTATTGGCTGATGCAATTAGCCAATAGGATTAAGCTTCAATCCTATTGGCTGATGGATGAAGATAGAAGGTGCCATTTGGATGAAGACTTCTGCCCGTCTGGAGGACCACTTCTGCTGGCTTGGATGAAGACTTCTCCCGGCTTCGTTGAGGACTTCTCCTCCCTTCTTGCCTAATAACACTGGGTCTAGGAAAACCTGTAATACCAGCGCTGTAGGTAAGTGAGCGGTGACAATAACGTGCAAGTTAGCACCACGCCCCTCTTACCACAAAACCCATAATCTAGCCGAAAGTTAGGAAAAATTTATTATAAGATAACAAGTTAAAAGTACTTATTTGCACAAGCTGCAAAAAGAAAGAGGAGGAATTGGGACAACGTGGACAGTTTATGGGCACTACACTCATGCTCAGTGGCTTATTTCATCTGCTCATTTGCATGTTTCTTTTTCATTGGTAGTTCTTGTTTTCACTGTAATGTTCAACTTGTTTTTGTTTTATTGATATGTGGTTTCTGTGAAAAGCTGCATAAGTAGTAAAAAGAAGGTTATGCAAAATAGGAGTCTTTGTGCTTGTAATAAAATTCCAGCCATGTTGAGCTCTATTGAGCATTAAAGCAAGCTTGCTATCTGCAATGTAAGTAGCAGCGATCATCCAACCACTGCTTCTTACCCACTCAGCCACCTCCGAGTTGAAGGATAGAAATCACTCGGAACACATTTGTTTGGGGTGATTGCCAGACCCAACTGACACTCTATTGTTCGTGCATGAGTAGGGAGCAGTGCTTCACAAGAAAGTGCTTGTGTAATAGCACATATGAGCAGCAGACGTACAGTATCTACTGCTCTTTTGCCACAAAGCCAGGTGGAAAGGTTTTAAAAAAATAAAAAAAAATTGTTTTTTCTTTGTAAGTGTTGCAACTTTTCCACTTATTAGATATAGAAAGAGTGATTTCTCCATTATCTAGCCTGAAATTTTTCAGAGAGGGTCTAGAAAGTATACTTTCTGAATGCATTAACAACTTGTTTGTTGCAGTTATTTTTTAGTAGCCACCACCACTTGCGTTATTTAGAGAAGCTAAATACAAACTTGTAGCTAGATTAGATAAGGTTTGTGACTGTCATTTTGTTTGCAAAGTTTCTGTTGCTTTGAATAATAGTCTTCTCACTTCTGCTGAGGTCTGTTAGCAACTTTTTTTACTTCACATATTTAAAAATGTTGTACAAGTGGAGTGTAATCGATAGCGAACTGTTGAATATCTTTTGCACAACCTTGCATGAAGAATAATGTGTGATCTTGTATTACAAATGGAGGGTTAAATATTTTTAACCAAAGCATCTTAATGTGATCTATAATTTTAATGGATAGTGCAGTGTGCTCTATTTTAAGGCCTGAATTCCCCCTAAAAGTCTATTATGGGAGGATTTTAGTGAATCCGTGCTATTCGACATTAGTCTTTTCATATGCAGGGGAGGAGAGGGTCTTTCTCAGGGTCTTTCTCAGCTCCTTTCAATTGGTGTTCTAGTCTAACCTCATCAACAGTGTTAAATAGGGAGCTTCTAAGTAAGTTTAAAAAAGTTTTATACTGGATTTTTAGATAAGTATCTATGCATATTCTTCTTTATAGCAGTGTCTATTACATGCAGTTATATGAAAATTGTTTTATACTGTCCCTTTAACTCACAATAAAACTGATTTTTGTACTCCACTAAGAATTTAGCACATTATATTAAAATATCAAGATGTTATTTCCAGGTCTGAAAACATTCACAAACAAGTTAATGAATATAGGCCAATGTATTTCTATGTATTATATGGTTAGCAATAAGATGATGTCCTTCCAAAAATACATAGAAATACACTGGAATACACATATGTAAAGGACTGCTTTTCAGTCATTTGTCATTTTAAATGTAGTTGTAAACATTTAAAAAAATATAATGTTAATCTAAAACTTTGAAAGGTTTAATTTACTCTAAGTATAATAATAGTAATATTTTAAGTTTCTATCCAAAAAAATGACTGGTCAAGGCAACCATCATCATATGCATTTTCAGTTTACATAATTAGGGCATTAAAGCACTACAAAAGTGTCATTGATGTAGAAAAAAAATTTAGACCATAATATTTTAATCACAGTATTCCAGTTCATTTACTTTTCTTATTTTAGAACTGTTTGCAACATTGTTTAAAAATGTCTTATTCACTCAGGAAATAGTCTCCAACAGGCATCTCAATGGCATCTGTGACAAATTCAGTCAAAGACCAGGCATAGGCGTGTCTGCATCTAATTTAGCCTGCGGGTGATGTGAAGTTCCCGGAAAACATACAATACATAGCAGCTCCAAATTTTAAACTTGTATTTTAACTTTTGCACAAAAGCCAAAAATATATTTGGCAATAAGTCAACTCATTTATTTTAAATCAATCATAATAAGATTTTTAATGCTGTTGTAAATGTTATCAATAAAAAAGAGTGGGGATTGGTAGAAGCATTACAAAGGCTTCAGGTTATAGTACTGCAAGGTATTTCCCACATAATTAATTACCCAATGCATTGCTTTGCATTTATTCCCATAGTTATCTTGTTTAACCTACAAGGCTATGGTAGCTGCCCCTGGGGACCACCTACAGAACGCAGTAGAAAGCATCATGAAGTAGCAGGTGGTCTTTATTAGATAGGTCACTGACATTGTCAAGCATCTTTTGAGATGTGACACTGCACCTACAAGGTTATCAGGATGGAGCCACAGAGTCTAAACAGAAAAATGGACTATATCTTAGACACCTTATACCATCTTTAATTCATTTAAATCCAAACACTTAATTCATCCAATAGTTTTGTTATAAGTATCACTTTATTATTATTATTTTTATTATTATTATTATTATTATTATTAATAATAATAATAATAATAATAATAATAACCAATAATCATAATAATTTCATTAAAGAAACTATGACATAAAATGTATCTATTTTTATATCTAAATGTCTGGGTAACTTTAGATGTATGCAAAAATAAACAACTATAATCTGTTTAAGCCTTGGTTTAAGCCATTAAGCTAATTTAATAGGACAGTAAAGTCAAAATTATACGTTCATGATTCAGATAAAGCATTCAATTTTAAACAACTTTAAAATGTACTTGTATTATTAAATTCCTTAATTCTCTTGAAATCCTTTGTTAATGAGTAGGCTCAGGAGCTGCAATGCACTAGCTGAACACATCTAATGAGCCAATGAGAAAGGATATATATGGGCAGCCACCAATAACCAGTGATTTCTCTTAAGTGCATTGCAGCTCCTGTGCCTATCTGTGTATGTTCTTTAACAAAGAATAAATATAAATTAAAGTTTAATGTTGACTTTACTGTCCCTTTAAAGGGACACTCAATTCAAAATAAAACTTTCATGATTCAGATAGAGCATGCCATTTTTATTTTTTTAAAATCTTTATTTACATTACAACCAATTCATGATACATTTCCAGTTTCATCCAGAACAAAAGGTAAATAATGCATTGTACTGCGTCATACAAGACCATTATAAATAATATATAACAAAACTTCTCTGCTCAGTTTTGACATATAGCAAAGATAGTTAACCATAATTCTGACAATCAAAAAAACAAAACAAAACAGAAACAGAAAAGAACAGGATGAAGGCTCATCCATTTAATACCTTAATGAGCCAGTTGATTTTCTGTATCTGAATTGGGGATTTTCGAAACAACTTTAAATAAATATACACACCACAAAACAAAATAGAACAAAATGAAAAAAGATAAAAAGGGGAGAGAAGGGGAGAGAAAGGGAGGAGGTGTTAGGAGACGGCAGATTACCAAAGGCCCAGCAAAACCAATTCTGAGTTTCTAAAAGGGTATATTAAATGTTCAACTTCACTGGGAGGAAGAGCTTTTATAAAGGCGGACCATTTGAGAAAAAAACTCCTGATATCCTGATCATTATCCAGGTTAGTATCAAACTGTTCAAGGATACATTGTTTCCTTAGGCAGTTCTTAATTTCTAATATACTAGGGGTTGCTCTTAACTTCCATTTTTTTTCAATTAAATATCTAGCGGCTAATAAGGCCATATTGAGGATTTTAGTGTTAATCTGCTTCTTCCCCGAGTTAAACCAAAGGAAAACTATACTTGTCGATGACAGAGTCAGGAGGGGGACATCCAGTATTTTATTAAGCCAGAATTGCACTTTAAGCGAGAAATTTCTGATTTTTGGGCAGGTCCATAGCATGTGCAAAAGGTTCGCCGAAGGGAAAGAACATTTAGGGCAAACACTAAAGCTAGTATTTCCTTATCTGGAGTAAAGTAAGACATATAAAGTAATTTCAGGCGAGATTCCCTCCAAGAGGAGGAAAGAGTTACTCGAGTAGTTTCTTGTATTGAGAGGTGGGGTAACTTGGGATCCAAATGTTGCATTGTCAGTGTACCCTATTTGGTCCGGATCTTTTCAAGGTTAACTGTGCCCCTATCAGACGCCAAGATAAATTAGCAGAGGGTGATTGACGTGCCCGTTTTTAACTAAAACAAACCAATTCTCAATACTCCCTAAAGACCAGTTCCAGCCATAATTGTTTGTAATTTTAAGTGCAAAATGTCTCGCCTGTAGGTATGCAAAAAAGTTGGGAAGATTAAATTCCCTTCTCAGGGAGCTAAATGATTTAACACAGCTTCTCTCAAAGTCTAAGATCTACGGCTTTCCATTTTAAAAAGAGTGTTGAGTGTAGTCCTACTTGAAACTAAGGGTTTACCGAGAATGGAATATGTCTCGAGACACAATGTTCTATAGCCAAAGAGCTGCAAATCCTTTTCCATGCTTGAATTGGGTTGTAAATGGATCTCAGTTTTTTTTATTTTGGGCGGAGTTAGACTGGCATCACAGTGGATAAGTGCCAATGGAGAGAAAGGATACGTTATGCTTTTTTCAAGATCGTTGTTCGTAACATAATCCTGAGAGAATATCCAGTCTGTTACTATACATGCTAGGAAAACTTGATTATAAACCCTAAGATCAGCAAGGGCTAAGCCGCCATATTTCCTGGAGAGAGTGAGTTTGGAAAGTGAGATTCTAGCCCTTCTATTTTGCCATATGAATGATCTCAAAAGAGAGTTAAAAAGAGTAATATCTTTCCTCTTTAAGAGCAAGGGGGTATTCTGAAGAATGTAGAGCAGTTTATGAAGGAGAATCATCTTGTATGCTGCTATGCGCCAGGATAAGGGAAGGTAGGTTGTGCCAGTTTTTAAGAGTGTCTTTCATTTTATTTAAGATTGGGGTGATCTTGAGAGAGTACCAAGAGTCAGGGTTGGGGGAAATGATGATACCCAAATACCTAAAAGAGTCTCGAACTACGCTAAAAGGCAAATTTGCGGGTGAGTCTTCCGTCTGCTTAATCCAAAGGAATTCGGATTTTGTGGTGTTAACCTTATACCCAGAGAAAGGTCCGAACTGTTGTATAATTGAAAGGAGATTGGGTATATTTATATGAGTGTTAAACATATAAATGAGAATATCGTCAGCATAAATTGCGATCTTTAGCTCCTTCTTACTTCCCTCAAGTTGCTGCCTAATTAGTATAGCAAGAGGTTCAATGGAGATGTCAAAAAGAAGTAGAGAGAGAGAGGGCACCCCTGCCTGGTTCCTCTCAGCAAGGTTATATCATGGGACATAAAGCCGTTCATCAGCATTCTCGTAGAGGCATTTCGATATAGATTGCCAATAAATTTGATAAAATTTCCTCTAAGACCAAACTGATGCAAGGAGAATAGGAGATGGTCATAATGCACGAGTTAAAAGCTTTTTCAGCATCTATGAATATGATTGCCAGATCAGAAGTGCTGTCTCTCCACGTCTGATCCAGCCCCTTGCTTGTTTTAAAGTGATCTATAATGAGAAAAACCTCCCTTATCTTAGCAGCAGGGATCTATAATGAGAAAAACCTCCCTAATCTTATAATGAGAAAAACCTCCCTTATCTTAGCAGCAGAATTTTTATTCTTCAAAAAGCAGGCTTGGTCTTCATGAATAATGGAAGGAAGGAGCAGTTGAAGCTTTTGTGCTAGGATAGAGGTTAACAATTTGTAATCTGTGTTCAGAAGAGCAATGGGCCTATAGGACTCCTTCTTAGTCAGATCTTTCCCTTGTTTTCATATCAGGGTAGTTTAAGAAGCGGCAAAGTTAGCTGTTGGTTCATTATCTTCTAAATATATATCATTGAATAACAAAGTTAGACAAGGTGTTATAATGGAAGATAACATTTTATAGAATTATAGACCAGCTGATTTATTATGGGACAAGTTTTGAATTGCACTAACAACTTCTGGCTCAGTTATGGGAGAGTAAAGTAGGGTAGATGTTAACGAGGGAAAAGAGATTTTACACCAGAAGTCATTGTGTTCAAGATTATTTGAGGTTCTATAGGAGTATAAGTCATTGTAATAATCAGAAAAAGCTTGCAAAAGTTTTTCAGCCGTTCTAAGAGTTTTACCTTCGGGATGTAGGGAATCTATCAACTGAGAGCCTTTATCCCGGTTAACAAGTTTTGCTAAGAGTTTCCCAATCTTATTTCCATAGCGATACAATTTTGCTTGGCATCTGGTGTCCCTCTGGGCGGACTTGTATAGTAAAAAAGAATATCTCTCTCCCAGCACAGAGGTATACTTGGTCCAATTCTGTGATGTTTTTTCAGTTAGTTAACGGTTATATGCATTTGATACTGCCCTCAAAAGTTCTCTCTCCCTCCACTTAAATTTCTTAGTCCTCGAGATACTATATGCTAGTATTTCCCCCCTCACGACTGCTATTGCGGTTTTCTTAGAATAGCGTAGGACGGGATGTATATTCATGATTAAATTAAGCAAACTCCCTAAATTTGATTTCAAGTCAGTTTCTAAATTTAAAATCAGAAGCTAAGAATGTAGGAAAAAAACCCCGATTGTTCCTATGTGTGGAGTCATCAGACTGGAAATCAAGACAAATAGGAGCGTGATCAGAAATGCTAATGGGTAAGATTTCGGCTAGAACTCTCAATTTACATAACCTTTCATCCAGCAGGAATAGATCTATCCTCGAGAGTGACTTATGTGCTTTTGAAAGGCAGGTGAAATCGCGAGCAGGATTTTGTGATCTCCATATGTTACATACTCTCAGATTACGATGGAGCCTAGAAAAGAGTTTTGATTCTAGATTGTCTCTTTTAGTTTTCTTAGGAACAAGATCCTGTCTCAGTCTATCTTGGGGATACTGCGGGGCCATGTTAAAATCACCTCCCATAACTAAAAAACCCTCTGCACAGGCTATGAGCCTAGCCTGTAGAGCCTCCCAGAAGGATAGATTAAAAACATTAGGAGCGTATATGTTGCATAACGAATATAATACATTAGCAATTTTGATTTTTACCAGCAAATATTTCCCCTCGTGATCTGCATCAACAGAAAGGATCTCATAATTAATCTTTTATCCCAAAAGAATAGCCACCCCACTTTCTCTCCTCACACTGGGGGAGAACAGGACTTCTTTGACCCAAGAGGATTTAAGCTTAAGAACCTCATCCGCTTTCAAATGAGTTTCCTGTAAGAAAGCAGTAGAAGTGTTGATTTTCTTGTGGTGAGATATTATTGTTTTTCTTTTGATAGGGAATGTAAGATCTCCTATGTTCCAAGACGTAAATTTAAATCTAACTGCTGTAGCCATCATTTAGAGAAAGGGAGAAGTAAAGAAGAAAGAAAAGAGAAAAAAAAAAAAACTCTACTACCCTATACTCAAAGGACCTGGCCATAAGTAAAAAAAAAAAAAAAAAAAGGAAAAAGTCAGCTATACCATCTTTTACAGACTATATCCAGAATTATTCTGGAGGATACTTCTTAGCAGAAAGGTTTTCTGCCTCTTTAGCAGTATCAAAGAAATGTGTGTTGTCTAACAATAATTTAAGCCTAGCTGGATATAATAAGGTTGCCCATGATACGTGAATCGCAAGTGAATGCAAGAAAAGAAAAAGAAAAAAGTGCTCTTTGGCAGTGAAGAAGAAAAAGATCAGCCCACAGGAATGAATTCCCGAAGGAAGACAGTCATGGGGGAGACAAAGAAAACATTGTGGAACAATAACTGGTGAGGTGAGACCTTCGCAGGGGTGGAGGCACCTAGACCAAAATTACCAAGAATCAGCCGTAGAATGACGAGCCTCTAGTCAAGCCCTAAGCCAGCATTAAACTGTATATTACAGTCTAGTTAAAGGTAGAGCTATACAAATATAAGGACTCAGACAATTCTGACATTTTATAATGATATGAAAAGATTAGAGAGAGATTTGAATATAAGAGCCCCAGGCCTCAGAGAGCCAGATAAGGGTATTGGTAGTGATCCTACTCAGGGATCTCCGTGTTACATAAGAAAAAAAATTCAGTTATAAATACACCACAGCTGGTTATAGAGATAAATATGTAAGATATCCAGCGTTTAAGGCCCTTTAACAGTTAACAAGGTATTACCATTGTATATTACACCTGAGGAACAAAAAACAATCCTGTAGTTAACAGGTTAATTTGAGAGATTGCCCCTAGGTATGGGGTACAAATATAAGATACCCAGTGGGTAGGACCCTTTAGTGTTTAGCAAAAAAAATAGCAATGTGTACTTCAGCTGGGGTCCAAAAAAGACAAAATAAAGTAGTCTGCAAAACTGAACAGAGAAACAATAAAAAAAAAAAAGAGAGAAAAAGAAAAAAAGGGACTGTCTAAGGTGGGGTTTAACAGTCGTTATGGTCCTAGAGCTTGAATCAAAACTACCTATTTCTGTGGGAATACAACTGTTCTAGGAAGTACTTTAAATTGAATGAAGCAGGAGGAAGGTATACAAGAAAATTAGTTGTTCACAAAAATACTCCCAGCAGTCCAGCAGATAGACATTTTTTAAAGAAATAAACAGTGTCCGAACAAAAAGAGAAAACAGTCCAATAGTTAGCAGGTTGTAACGTTATACTGTGTTCTCCAATTTTCTACTTTTCTCCTCTCCCTTTACCCTTTTTACCCCTTCTTCCAAGTTTTGCCCTCTTATCGGTTCATCCTGCTGTGTCAATGCAGAAGTCCGCTATGATTTGATTTAAAAGAGGGTCTGTTAGATATTCTGAGCAAAGTTCTGCTAATAGTTGGTATCCAGTGGGTGCAAACTATACAAAGCAAAGAAAAAAAATAGAGGGGGGAGCACTGTTCCAGATACAGAGGAAGAAAACAAGTGGTTCGGACAAGGAGGAGAGAAAAAAACAGAGAAATCACAAACAGGGCTTTCTGCAGACAGAGGGTTCCAAACAGTACCGTAACATATCCTCAGGTGTGCCGTAGGGAGTCGTATTCAGAGGCAACGCCCCTCACACAGCACCGGTGGGAGGGGGGGCTGAACCCAACCAAACAAGCAGCGCAGCCCGGCATCGAGCAGATACCACAGATCAGGCCCAAGATAAGCAGCCAGAGAGGAGTCGGAAGAGAAACCAGGCAGATGAAAATGGCCCTGCACCCCTCGTGCAGCACCGGTGGGAGGGGGCAGCATAGCCAGAGCAAAATATACCTCTCAGCCTTCTTTTTTTCCTTTATTTCTTACCCAGGGATCTGAGGATAACCAGGAGGAAGATGAACCACCCCCCGCTCTGAAGCAGCGAAGCAAGAGAGGAGAACAGCCGGTCGGACATCCAAGAGAAGCCGGGATGCAAACCCACGGTGAGTAACCTTTTCAGGGAGCCCAGTAAACCCGCTGGGGATGGTTGCAGTAGAGTTTCAACCCGGCTGGCCGCAAAACCAGCGGGACGATGCCTCGAGTCAGATATCCCCCTTGTTCCGGCCCCACGATAGGCAGTGTAATCTGGAAAGAAATAATGGCTCAACAGAAGAAGTAAACCACCCCTCGCGCAGCACCCGTGGGAGGAGGGGAGAGAAGATAAAGTCTATACGACTTCCGTGAGTAAGGCAAGAGGTTTTACAGTAAAGACAACTGCTTTGATACCCGGTGTGGTATAAAACTATAGGGAAGGACAAGTCCTTTCAGCTGCTGCAAAGCGCAGCTCAGTGCGATGACATGGCACTGGTGGAGTTCCGGTAGTGTTGTAGATTGTACTAGGCAAGCCACCCAGGGTCTAAGGGTTTGGGCACGAAGAGTCTCGCCAGCAGCTTGCAAGGAGAGACGGAGCAGGTGTTCCATGTGACCTCACACCTATGCTCCTCCTCCGGAACTCTATGGCATGCCTAGAGCATGCCATTTTAAACAACTTTCCAATTTACTTCCATTAGCAAAATGTGCACAGTCTTTTTATATTTAACTTTTTTGAATCACCAGCTCCTATTGATCATGAACAAGACTTCACATAATATACTTATATGCATTTGTGATTGGCTGATGGCTGTCACATGATACAGGAGGAGTCTAAATGGACAAAATGTTCAAATGTGTCAGAAAAAAAAATCTACTAATCATTTAAAGTTCAACCTAAGTGCTATTGCATTGTCTTTTTATTGTGCATTTGTTGATTATGTATATCTACTGTATATACTGGTCCATTAAGCACCTACATGCCAGTCTTAAGACACTGCTACTGTATATAAGCCAACACATTTTACAGCAGTCCAAATGACAACTCATATTAGGTAGAATTAGCTAGAACATATTTTCATTATAGTTCACTTCCATATCTCAGCAAGGGAAAGATGGTATGATGGTCATTGCCTCTACAATATTAGAGCAATATTGTGGTTCATAAAAGTGCCACAGCTACATATCTGCTTAATTTTTTTTTTATTGTGAAATTCTGATGGTCAGCATAACTAGATACACATTAACCTGTGCAAATGCACTCGAGCAATAACTTTTAAACTTGCATTACGAGCTCAATAATAAGAGCACCATTGCTTTAACTTGAGCAGTGTTAACACTCAATAGCACTGATATTTTTGCACTCCACTTGTAACCCCTCAACGACTGGTCTTTCTATGACACAGGTCTTGGTCATTAAGGGGTTAATCTGGTCCTTTATTGTGATTTATTTTGGCAATCACATCTTTGTGATCTGGATTTAACAGTTTGCCATTCTATCTTGCTTATTAGTAGCTATCTATATATTGGGTTTTTACAGAAAACAGAAGGCCCAACCATTGCGTTATGAAATATTTCAGTTTTCAATAACTAGAGCCTAATGTGACTGTCTTCTTAAAGTAACAAACATCTGGCAAAGAAAAGCCTTGTTTGGTACAGTTAGGTTTGAAACTTTTACAGATAAGTTCATAGCAGTTTCATGATTTCCATTATTAATTGTTAAAGTGACACTGAACCCAATTTTTTTCTTTCATTATTCAAATAGAGCATGCAATTTTAAGAAACTTTCTAATTTACTCCTATTATCAATTTTTCTTTATTCTCTTGCCATCTTTTTTTTAAAAAGAAGGCATCTAAGC
>CAJPDP010389170.1:0-11881 GCA_905336975.1 Bombina variegata variegata
GGGTAGTCCTTCATGGAAATAGGATGAAGGTTGAGAAGGGTCAAGACAGACAGAGTCCGATAACAGGAAGGCAATCCAGCAGAATAGCAGTTCAGGGGTAAACCAATTGAATGATCAGGAACAGGCAGGTGTCAGCAACAAAAGGAAATCCAGCAGTATAACAGTTCAGGGGTAAACCAATAGAATGGTCAGACAAGCAGAGTTCAGCAATGGTAAGGCAATCAGCAATATAAGGGTTAAGCAAGCAGAGTTGTTAGACAAGCAGAATTCAGTAACAATGTGGCAGTCCAGTAGTTCAGGGGTTAAGCAGGCAGAATGATCAGACAGGCAGGGTTCAGCAACAGTATGGCAATCCAGCAGTTCAGGCGTTAAGCACGCAGAGTGGTCAGACAGGCAGAGTTCAGTAACGATATAGATATCCAACAAAGTAACACAGCACCCAGGAGCACACAAAGTAACACCTATACTTGGGCACAGGTGAGAGTGACTGAGGCACTTACATAGGGTAGGATTCACGCCACAGGAGGGATCCGGACCGGCATCAGAAGACAGGGTGGTCGGTGATGACATCATCACATGCTATAGTTACACCGCTGCATCCCTAGCAACAGGAGGACCACCTGCGTCCATGGCAACGGCCACAGGAGAACGGAGGAGCGGCGTGACATACAGGTATTTATAATAATAGTTCAACAAAGAGTTTCAAGGGTTACTGATAATCATTTACCATAACAAATATGAAAAAATACAATGTGGTATCTTATCAGTGTATAACATTTAAATAAATAATTTGCATGAAATAGCTTGGTATAAGCCAGAGATGTCACTGTTAAAGGGCTCTACAGTTATGAAATCTACACCAAGTTTAAATAATTTCTTAAGGAGTCTGAGAAAGTATTGTAGTGTTTGTTTTCCTCTCTGCTGCTGATATCAAATGTCCCTGTTGCTCCTGTGCGCCTAACTGGTGAAGCAAGCTCAAAGCCTAATACAGGATACAAGAGTGCAGAAAAACTGTAACATTTAATAATTTTACTTAACAAAATATATATAATTGTCAAATTCTGGATTTTGTAATAGTTCCAGATTTGGGTTTTGCACGTGTGTGTGTAAAAACAACCATCTTAAGACAAAATCTTAATTAAAAAAATATATTACCCCCCCCCCAAAAGAAAAACATGGCTGCTACAAGGCCCAGTCTGTTTCAAATGTAATTTTGGTTTGAGGTGACAGATCAACTTCATTTAGAAACCATAAAACATTTGTGGGAAATTACTGCTGCACTCCTTTAATTGTACGTGTCAATAATATTACAATTTCTTCTCAGTGTTATATACATATTACTGTATTAAAAAGAATATGAAACCCAAAAAATGTACTTCAATTATCAAATGTTCTTAGTTCCCATGATATTCTTTGTTGAAGAGATACCTAGATAGTGCTGCCCTCTAGTGCTCTTGCAAATGAATAACATTCTTGCAAAACTGCTGTCATATAGTGCTCCAGAAATGGGCTGACTCCCTGCTTTTCAACAAAAGATACCAATAGAACGAAGACAAAATGATAATAGAAGTAAAGGATAAAGTTGCTTAAAATCACATGCTCTATCTATCTGAATCATGAAAGAAAATGTTTCGGTTTCATATCCCTTTAATGTTTGATCTAAAGAACCGCATATGACAAGTTCATACATCAGCTTCTTTATGGAGAGCATCTTCTGCAGTCCTTGGGACAATGTCAAGAGTGAGACGTCATCCAGATTGACAGCGGATAAACTGGAGGAAACAATGAAGATGAGATTTAGTAATATGGAGTGGGGTGGATTTATACAGAGTGTTACCACTGTTATTATAAAGATACCAATGAACTTACTGGATCTCCAGAACTTCATGACATTTGGATAGCTCTTGGACAAACTGTCTGCCTCCTTCACAGGCTACAGAAAAGCATTTGGAGACACTAAAAACAAAACAGTAAATGTAAAGGCATTTTATCCATTAAACACTTTTTACCTGACTTAGAACTAAAACCTAAGCCACTTTCCCCTACATTATATAAGGCCCTTTACTGAAGAGAACGGAGCTTCCTTGTTAAAGCTCTCACATCTTTAGATGTCACTGGATTGACATAAAAATCCTGATCTTGTGAACATCTTCAGACTTGGCTTTTACAGATCAGGGCAGAGCCAAACTCTAATCTGAAAATAGCTTCAGGGAAGAATTCCATGACACCAGAGCTACACGTGGCATAACAATCACTGGACAATAAGCACAGAAGGCTGACAAACAAATATAAATGACCAAACAGTATAACAAATATATAGGATTGACAAATTGTGTCATCAGAGGAGGGGAAACCTCACATTAACCCTTTAGATACTAGAGATGACTGTAAATCATAGCTTTGGCATCAGATGAGTTATGCCTACTCCTTTGAGGGACATCAAACCCACATTTTTTTGTTTCATGATTCAAAAAGATCATGCAAACAACTTTCTAATTTACTTCTATTATCAAATTTACTTTGTTGTCTTGGTATCTTTTGTTGGAAAGCAGGGACGTAAGCTTGGGAGCGTGCATGTGTCTGAAGCACTATATGGCAGCAGTTTTGCAAGAATGTCATACATTAGCGAGAGCACTAGATGGCAGCACTATTTCCTGTCATGTAGTGCTCCAGACACCTACCTAGGTATCTCTTCAACAAAGGATATCATGGAACAAAGCAAATTTGATAATAGAACTAAACTGGAAACTTTTCTAAAACTGACTGCTCTGTCTGAATCACAAAATATTTTTTGGGGGTTTCATATCTCTAATAATAACATGGGGTAGGGGTAATAAAGGCAAGGGGAGATATGGTAATAACAACAACATGGGTATGGGGTATTAACGGCAAGGGGTGGTGGTGTTATTAATAACATGGGGTAGGAGTATTAATGGCATGGGGGGATGGTATTAATAATAACATGGGGTAGGGGTATTAACAGTAAGGGGGGGGGTGTTAATAATAACATGGGATATGGGCTATTAATGGCAAGGGGGGATGGTATTAATAATAACATGGGGTAGGGGCAGTGAAATTAAGGAGAAAAGAAGGAGGTAGTAAGCACTAGGTTGAGACACGAAGCCGGCCGTAAGCTCAAGAAGATGCAGTAAACGCAAGGGAGAAAGAGAAAGAGGTAGTAAAGGTGAGATCCAAAGGTAGTCAGATCAAGGGGCTGAGATAAAGGTAGTAAAAACAAGGGGGAAAAGATTAGAGAAATAAAATAACAGGGTTATAAAGAGAACTTACTTAATTATTTGCAGCCTCCTCTTTTCAGTCAACATATTTGCCAAATCAATGGCGCCTTTTTCCTCAATATCATTGTGAGAAAAACTAAAATGGCAAAATATGGACTTTAAATCTTTAAGAAACACAAGAATGTTACTATTATGCACTGATAAAGCAAATCAAATTAACTGTCAATTGTCAATAAACATTCTTTATGGTGTTATAAAAAATAACTTGCCTAAATATTACTTGCTGTTTAGTTCTCTATGGGAGAAATAGCAGTTGGTAATTTCCTCTGAATATAAACATGGAGGTTATATTCCCAGTGAATAAATAACCTTTATAATATAATGATTGCTCCTGAAGGTTATAAAGATCATTTGACAGCATAGAAGCCGAAGCTTATAAAACAATTTATATAGGTTCAGAAATCTGACATATAATCCGTATATTGTTAAAGTGTTACAGTGGAGATAATGTTGGTTACAAAGTAGCACTTTATATTGCAATAAGACAATGTTGAATGGAAACAAATGCTCGAGCTCAAAAAACGATATGCATATACTTAATAAATTTCTCACTGCAGTGGATTAAAACGTATCTTAAAAAACAGTCTGTGACTGTGAAAAAATGACTGTGATAAAAATAACTGTGGAAACAAGTGAACCTTGATGTAAGGATCCCGTATTTGATAGCCAAAGGGCTGTGTAATTTAGCAGGAAAAATTACACACAGCCAAAGGGCTGTGTGTAAATCACAAAGAGGGCGATCTGTATTCAGACTGTCCTTCCTGGTCACGTGTGTTGGTGACTCACTGATAGTGGTAGTGGAAGGTAGAAACTGATAGGTTGATTCCGCTCAGCCTTTATATGCGTCCAGAATTTTTCAGATGTAAAGTATGGGCAAAATTTTTCAAAAGTGCCATCACATTTATTCCATAATAAAAAGTGAAGTGTTGAATCCGAGGGTATATACACACAATCCCAGAGGTGTTTGATGTCAATCCTGGTTGCTATTAGTAATAGCTAGTGGTCCAACCGGGTGTGATTGTTGTTTTTCAAACCTCAATGAGGTAATACGATCCAGACGATCTGATTAATTGCTGGATCCGTAAAAACGGAATAGTGTCTCCAAAGTAAATGGGGGTTCCAAGAACCGTTGGTATACAGTTTAGATAGCTAGATCACAGCTATATTGGTTCCAAGAACCGTTGGTGTACAGTTAGAATAGCTTGGTCACAGCTATACTGGGCAAATCTACGCGTTTCGGCCTGGGGCCTTTATCAAGATGCCCACTAAGTCTCTAAACAGTTCTTATATAGGGTAAGGATATGTCCCTATTGGTGGAAAGAGCTTTATATTAACCAATGGTATCGGTCTCCAATTATTGCTGATTTGAACACAGTTACTTGCGTTTTTTTGACCGGTTTAACATGATATAAACAAGATATAAACAAAATAGAAATAGAAATACTAATATTCTTATAGGAGTATAATTCTGAGCAACTTTGCTTTGTGCTTTATAGTTAAAAAATATATAATAAACAATATCGAAAATAGACACTATGGAAAATCAGTGTATTGAATGTATAGAGGGTAATTTCTAAAACTTATAGTACTGTGAGTTAACTTTTCTTTAGAGATTCTTAACGATTTTTTCACTAAAGATTCCTGGCAATTTTTTCACAATATCCTCTAGTGATCTATTTGTTTGAGAATGTGTTAATAAACTTGTGCAAATGGAATTTATTATTATGAATAATACTGTGAATGAAAAACATTTTTTTCAAAAAGCCTTTTCAAAAAAATTATTTTTAAAAAACTTTTCTTCAAAAAAGATCTTAACAATTTGTATTATAACCTATAGTAAATTATTTGTTATGGATGTGCTAATAAACATGTGCAAATAAAATGTGTTATTATATAATATAAAATGGTATACAATTTCCTACATGAAATGATATTATTTTTGAACTTCTAGTGATATTAATATTATTTTACATAATCGGTCTGAGATCTAATGGTCTAAAAACAGAACAGAGATTTAAAGTGAAAAAATGAAAAAAATAAAATGATCATAATATAAATTAGTATGAAAAAATATGCGTGACAGAGTGTTCAAAATTATAAAATGTTTTTTTGGAGAGAACGATTATAGGAGCTAGGCAATTGTTTGCTAGTCTATAAAAATGTTTTTAGTTATGTTGGGGGCTTAAATTAGGAAGTTAAGATCGAATTCCATATTTAGCCCATATGGATGTAAGGTTTTAAAGGCATATATGTATTCTGCTTCTTTTCTTAGAAGGTAGTGTTCTATATTTCCACCTCTTGGGTTTAGGAAAACTTTTTTTACTCCCCAGAATTGCATATGACTTGTATTACCCTGGTGAAACTCTGTAAAATGTTTGTATAAATTTGTGTTGGTTGCTTTGTGTTCAATGTGATGAAGATGTTCTCTTATTCTGTCTTTCAACATTCGGCTAGTTTGGCCAAAATATTGGTGGCCACATAAACATTGAATACAATAGATTATATTTCTATTAGAGCAACGTATAATCTCTTTTATATTAATATCATTATTATTTGATTTTATAGTTTTAATTTTTGTACTGTGTTTACACGATTTGCAGGAGATGCAAGGAAAAAACCCTCTATTTTTTCTTTTTTGAGGTTGATACCCACAGGATTGCTATTATTTCTATTTTTGAATTCACTAGGTGATAGTATGTTTTTTAGATTTTTTGCTTTTTTAAAAATGATATCTGGGCGGTTTTTAATTCTTTGTCCTAAGATTTGGTCTTTTTTAATATAATGCCAGTGTTTAGTGAGAATCTTTTTAATTTCGTGATGTTGTGAACTATATTGCGTTATGAATGGTATGAAAAAAGGATCTTCTATTCTGTGATTAGGATATGATTTAGATTTAGGGTTTAATATTAGATCTCTGTCCATTTCTTGGACTTCTTATTTGGCTTTCGCCAAGATATAGGGGTTATATCGCTTTTCTTTGAATCTTTGTGTTAGAATTTCAGATTGTATTGAGAATTGGTTAATGTCTGAGCAATTTTTTCTGATTCTGAGAAATTGCCCTTTAGGAATATTTGTCTTCCATTTCTTTAAATGGCAACTATTGTTATGAATATAGTTGTTAGCATCTGTTTTTTTAAAAAAGGTCCTGGTCTCAATTACCCTTTCTTTGATCTCAATTTCTATGTCCAAAAAATGGATTATATTTGCACTGAATTCATATGAGAAACTCAGACCTAACGGATTGGTGTTCATATCCTCTATAAATAATTCCAATAGTTCTGGGTCGCCTTTCCAGATGATAAATAGATCATCTATATAGCGGTAGTAATGCACAAGGTTCGCCCCCCATTGGCCTTCATCGGTAAAACTGGGGGTGAACCTTGTGCCCATCGCTGTACCTTTGAGTTGTAAATCTACATCTAGATCTTTATCCAAATAATGTTTAGTTGCATCTAGGCCTTTCTGATGGTCTATATTTGTATACAATGAATTGACATCGCATGTCACTAAGAGGTAGTTATCTTTCCATAATATGGTTTTAAAGTATTAAGTAATTGAGTGGAATCTTTGAGATAAGAAGGGAGTTGTACAACATAATTCTGTAGAAAAAGTCAACATATTGAGAAAGGTTCGAAGTTAATGATCCCATGCCTGATATAATTGGGCGTCCGGGGGGTCTAGTAAGGTTTTTATGAACTTTGGGCAGAATGTAAAGTGTAGGGGTAATGGGATTTTTAATATTGAGGAATTCGAATTCAATTTTTGTTAATAAACCTAGATTATTTGCTTCTTCTAATAATTTTCCTAGTTTTTGTGTTTGGCTTTTAATGGGATTATTTGAGAGTTTTTTATATGTAGTTTCATCTTTTAATAGTCTATTGGTTTTATTGTGATATTCTTATTGTTTTTTAGTTCTTTCACAATATTGAGTTCTTTTTGTGTCATATTCCAATTAATGTATTTAGATAGATCTATTTTATCTAAATCTTTTTTTACCATTCCTTCAAATAGCCTGATGTGCTCACTTTTTTCATGAGTCGGAAAGAAAGTAGATGGGGCTTTTAGATCTGTGTGTTTATAAATGGATTCATTCTCCTTTAAAATTTTATTTTCCATTGGATTTTTAATGAAGTATCTTTTTAAGGTTAATTTGCGAATTAATTGGTTAATGTTGATTAAAGTTTCAAACTTGTTTAATTTACAAGAAGGAGCAAAGGATAAACCTATTTTTAATATTGATTCTTGTGCATGGTTTATAGGGTGTTTACTTATGTTGAATACTCCAGTATGTTTTATTTCTGTCTTTTGTCTATGTTGTCCTCTGCCCCTCCTACCTCTAATCCTCTTTTGCTTCTTAAATTTCTTTGCCCATTCTTTGCCCATACTTTGCATCTGAAAAATTCTGGACGCATATAAAGGCTAAGCGAAATCGACCTATCAGTTTCTACCTTCCACTACCACTATCAGTGAGTCACCAACACACGTGACCCGGAAGGACAGTCTGAATACAGATCGCCCTCTTTGTGATTTACACACAGCCAGAAGCTGCGGCGTATACCGCCAAAACAGGTACTCGTTTCACAGTCCCCTGACAAAAAGTTTTTTCCTGCTAAATTGCACAGCCCTTTGGCTATCAAATACGGGATCCTTACATCAAGGTTCACTTGTTTCCACAGTTATTTTTATCAGAGTCATTTTTTAACAGTCACAGACTGTTTTTTAAGATACGTTTTAATCCACTGCAGTGAGAAATTTATTAAGTATATGCATATCGTTTTTTGAGCTTGAGCATTTGTTTCCATTCAACATTGTCTTATTGCAATATAAAGTGCTACTTTGTAACCAACATTATCTCCACTGTAACACTTTAACAATATACGGATTGTATGTCAGATTTCTGAACCTATATAAATTGTTTTATACGTATAGATTGTATTTTATATTCCTGTATTTTTATTTTTAGTAAACCAATAGTAAAATACTTTTAGATCTATTTATGATCTCCTCTTTATTCATACCAATTTTTTTTAAAAAATACTTAATCAAAAAATCATATATTTAACAATATTGTTGTCCATTTTATCCATCTGGATCATATCGTAAAAACACGATTTAAAATACACATTGTGCCTTTTTTTATATTTATACTTATTACACGTTTTATAACAAAAAAAAAATTTTGACACTAACTTTCAGTCAGAAACACAATTAGTGCTCCCCTAATCTGTTCACACCATGTTGTACCCGACATTTGTTTGGAGGAACCTATGTCATTCCAGGGTTGAAGCAGTGTTTTGAAATAGAGCTTTCACATTTATAGGTGCACTCACTCATTTTTGCTTTTTTCATTTTGCTTGATACAGGTGCACATGATGTGTCACATGCTTTTGTTAAACTAATAATGAACTTAAAAAATATATAATGCATCATTGCAAATGGCAGGTATTAAATAACACTAAGTTAAAAGATTGAAACTAGCAAGAGGTGTATGTTTAGAAGAGGTCCAATTGCTTATTGGCTGATAAGTACAACCCTCAAAGCTTTATTGACCTACAGGTATAAAATAAAATGTTTTGTTTTTTTCAAAATATTTTTTTTAATACAGTTTAAATTTCTTCCTTAGCCGCAATAAAATAAAATATGAATGAATGCCCCTTAAGAGGTATGTTCTAGTCCCTATCAAACTGAACAGAATCTGGTAGAAAGCACCAAAGGCAGTAGTGACTTTGGAGCTTTCACACAAACTAATATAGCCATTATTGCAGAGGTAAATAATTATTTTACAGTAAGAAGTTGTATTCCTTTAACTGTGTTTAGTTTTTAATAGAATGTTTTGTTAATAATTACTATTTACACAAACTTACTTAATATTCTGGATAGTTTTATGGCGTTGAAGGCTCTGGGTGAGGAGTTTTACACCAACATGTGTCATGTTCACAGCCTCTATTCTGCAGTGGAGACAAGTTTATAGCAAAACATTATTCTATGTTACAAATGCAGGTGTGTATATATAATGCATGCAAAGTAATCTGGTTAATAAATAGTGTGCGTGTGCGAGTATTTAAAATTTGTCTCAATATAGTTAGAAGGTGACAGAAAATGTATTGCATAGTACATCAGCACATCCAAAACATGAGGTGACTATTCACAAAAAATAAGCATCTGTGTTTTCTGTGTAGTAGGGAAGTCTGGGTAAGTATATGTAAATCAGATCTATGATGCTTTACCTTTTTTTACTCAAAATCACATTTTAAAAGCAAACTCACAATTACATTCTAAGTCACATAATTACATAAAATATATGTTCTGCATTGCACTAACATGTCGGATTCTGATATAGTAACATAATAGATGAGGCTAAAAGCAGACAGAAGTCCATCAAGTTCACCCTACACAAATCCTTCCAGATTGTAAGGAAACTGGAAACTTTTCATGATTCTATAAGCAAATAATTAATCAGTTAATGTATTAGCAGTTTATATTACAACATTTGCTTATTAGAGAACATCTATATATATATATATATATATATATAAATATATATATACACACACGCACAATATGCATACATATATAGTCATTTAGCTATGCCTGTCTGTTCTCATAGCAGTGTTCTTATCTAAAAAGAGGGGGGCCGCATACCAATGAGAGGCACTACTGTCAGAATATTAGTTTGTTTTGAGAACACTCTTATTTTGCTACAAAATAATATTATTGACATAATAGTAGACACACTTGCTAAACTGTACTTTAATTATTAGAATTGCTTAGAGGGGGAGGAGAATTGTGACATCCGCTGTGTGTGTGTTCCACTGAAAGATGACACAGGCTGTAACTGCACTCCTCTGTTTGACTCATGTACGCTGACATTAATGCCTTATTTGAAATCTTAAGATAAGTAATGCGTTTATAGTTTAATCACTGCCTTGCTTTTTAAGCCGAGTACTGATTTATGTTAATGCAATAAGTTCATAATGAATACTGTTATTATTATACTGCATCCATGTGTGCTGTGTCATATTTCCTTTTTCATTACTATTGTGACCTTAGTTTCTGTTGCCCCAGCACCAGGACATAACACCAATTTACAATAAAAAAGCTGTAATTGAACTAAGATTAAAAAATTGCAAAGCCGACCCATTTAACACAAGCAATCATATCCCTGAATTCCGTTTTTAGCCAGAAATGTATCTAAGCTAGTTTTAAATGTATCTAAGGCGTGTGCATTCACTACCTTCTTAAGCAATGAGTTCCACAATTTGATTGACAGTCAAGCCTAAAACTTATTGTCACAAAAAATTGTCTTGGAAAAAACAGAGCTTCCACCAAATCTGTATATCGGCCTTGAATATGTTTGTATGAAGTAATAATATCACCTCTCAAGCACTTTTTTATTTAAAGTAATTTGTTAAAACAGATTTTAGAAACCAAATAGTGAGGCATTGTAAACCGTGTCTTATTCTCTTCATGGAACAGATGCAATAATCATAACATTGTACTTCCTCAAAATGGTGCATGTGATTAAAGGCACTCTGTAGGTGGCCCACGTAAGTTCTAAAATGTAAAAGGGTTTAGAAATTTGAAAGGAAAAATAGTTTAGTTACTGGAGAAATTCACAAAACCATAAGTTGATGTATATTAGAAACAATGGTTTTAAAAGATTTACGTATTGTAGAGTGGGTTCATTTTGGGAGTTTCCAGATAATTGATCTTGTTAGTCTCCAAACAATTTTCCTTCCCATTTCAGAAACCTTTTTAATTCCTGGGACTAATCAAGTATTTCCCATAACAAATAAGTTTATTCTAATATTTTAACCTTTTTCTTATAAAATATATCTTTGAATTCTATTGAAATCTGTGCATATAATCACCTGAAAAAGGTATTTCAAAGATGTCCACTAGATGTCAGTGTTTACTGCTAAAAAGCATGTAATATATTTTTTTTTTTATCTGCACTGGGTCAGCAACTGAAATATTATTACATTGGGCTGAACCATTTAAAGTGTCCTTAAACATCTCTTGCTTTTATTTTTTTTATATAAATATGCACTTGTCCTAGAAAGCAAATTATGCATTATAGTTTTTAAAATTCTGCAAATTAAATAGCTGGTTTAGGCAATTTGCAGGTTACAGAACTCTAGAGAGTATGGCACAAGCCCAAGTTTTTATGCAAAATGAGGTTTCATGCCCTTTTAATGGAACATGGACATTACTGTCTAAAGTTCTGCTATTGATAATTCAAAATGTATAGAAGTACAGCTTGTCCTTCTAGACCGCACAATATCACACAGAAGAAACAAAATAAGTTTTACTTACTCAATAGTCTTTAGTGCAGACAGGGAAAGTAGAACGTCTGCCAGTGCTTGTATTCCTGCATCACGGAGGCAGTTGTGAGATAAACTGTAACAAAGCGACAGAAGGTTTGTTGTCATGATGATATGAAATACTTCTTTGTGGTGATTTTATGCATTAAAGGGACACGAAACCCAACATTTTTCTTTCATGATTTAGATAGAGAATACAATTTTAAACAAGTTTACAATTTACTTCTATTTAAATTGCTTCCTTCTCTTGTTATCCTTTGC
>CAJPDP010389337.1:0-11669 GCA_905336975.1 Bombina variegata variegata
CCCCATTGTATTAATGCCAATGCAACACATTCTCAAAATTTGGATACAAATCTATATATACTAAACAAAGATAGTGCCACATAACTCGGGACTACAAATATCTTTAAATTAGAGCTTCTTAGATGGGACTATATACAGGAGCAACACCAAGCTAATAGCACCATTATTTTAACAGCGATTTTTTTTTATATATATATATATTTTACGTGTGTTGGGGTGTTTTTTCAAAAAAAAAATTTTTTTATCAGAGCTCTTTTTTTCTTTCCTTTTCTGTTATTTTTAGTGTTACAAGCCGGATTTATTCTATTAATATTTTAAAGGGAATTCACTATTGTATTTTTATATACTTCTGCTTGTTTTGCACAACGTGTGACAGCAGAATCTTTAAAAGTAGTCCGCCCGCTCTTAGCGTATATAACGTGCAGGTCTAGAAGTAGGTACTTAGGCTGCAGCCTGATTGTTGAAATTATGGGAGCACAGCTATCTTAGTTCTTTTGAGAGACATGCATTATAGCCAATCATTGCTGACTCATAAATAATTCCACTGGGTGAGCACAATGTTATCTTTATGGCACACATGAACTAGCAGTGTCTAACTGTGAAAAACTGTCAAAATGAGATATGAGGCGACCTTCAATGGCCTAGAAATCAGTTTATGAGCCTACCTAGGTTTAGCTTTCAACCAAGAGAACAAAGCAAATTGGATCATAAAAGTAATTTGGAAAGTTGTTTAAAATTGCATACCCTGTCTGACTCATGAAAGTTTAATGTTGACTTGACTGTCCCTTTAAGAGCAGCTCAAGTCAAATGAACTTGTTCTCTACTCTGCCATATAGTTAAATATTATTTACTTTTATACTCATTTGAAGGCTCAAATTATCTTTAGAGAAATATGAGGGAAGTTCAGATTATTGTTTTCAATGTGATTTGTTTATATTCTTATAACATTAATAACATTTAAGTTTTTTTTCCCAATCAGTTTTAAAAAGCTTTTATATTTTACATGTTTCAATAATCACCAGTGGGCATTGAACTTAAGCGCACCTCAACTCTCTGCGAGTTAATACATTAATGAGATACTTTATAATAGCAAAGATAATGGATGAGGTGTTGGCCCATTTACAGCACAGCGGGACAAAACTGCACTGCAGCGAGTGCTGATTAAGGCTGGATATGAGCCAGAGAGGTCACTAACAGCTGTTAAGTCAGGTTAGCAACTTACTGAAGCAGTGATAGACATTCTATTCTAGAGCTGCTTGCATACACAGACAACTCTTAATAAAATGCACAGCACTTTATGGCCATATCGTAAGTTTAATCTATTGATTCTAAAACAGTACAGTTTAATATTAATGTAGGATTTTAATTGGGAGAATGTAATTGTACATTACAAGCAAATGTATGTTAACCCAGGACATACTTGAAAACGAGAGAAATCTCAATGTATCCTTCCTGGTAAAATATTTTATAAATAAATAATAAATAAATAAATATGGTATTAGAACATGCGTATATTAATATATTTTCCCTTCCAGTGCTTTTAATTTCCTTCTCCATTTCTACCTAACCTGTTCTAATATTTCACCACATTTCCAACACACAACATCTTCATATTCTATCCAAATGTTCTATGTGTATATGTTTGTCACTTACCTTATAAAAGTGATGCTCAACTGATTTTTTTTCAGCTCTGTTCACTGACCCAGAAAGTGAAAAAAAAAAAAATATGACCCATCATTGAAAAAAGGTTAGACACCTATTGTTAAAATTATCAGAATCCTTGTTATGGTATCAAGGAAAGTTAAGTTTATCAGTAAATTGTTCTAAAACAATTAACCAAATATCCATTTCAAATGTGTTTAACATGACCTCTGAGAGATGCTTAGAAAATTTGTTGAACAGCTTACCTGTGTTGGTGATAAGATAATTAAAGGGTATTTCAGAAAAGCTAAAGATGATGTTGTGCCCAATAGCCCATTTAAAGCAATCAGGATTAAAATAATCTTGATCTATTCACCATGTAAAATGTATATTGAATAGACAATGACATGACAATGGAGGAATATAACTATAAGACTCCTGGGTCTATATTTGAGCACACCACATTTGGAGATTAGATAAGGGTTTGAGAGAAAGCCTAATGTTAAATGCCTGTTGAGTTAATAATAAATTTAAATGTGAAAGATGTTTTATTAATGACATTAACCTTTTTAATAAGGGGAACTGCAAGACTGGAGTATGCCTCTGTGCACCCACTTTAGCAGACCCCATGCAGGTTATATGCCCATTGCTTTATGCCAGCCACAAGCTCAGTATACAAAGCCCTTACTTTATCCATACCCTCTGCCAAATGTTTTCACTAACTTTTGATAAGTTGTATTCACAATTTTCCAGAGCATATAATACACCCACATCCCCACAGCTTCTATAGGTTTAATAGTAAGGTGTTTTTTTTTAATTAACAATGGAGATCACAGATATAATGAATATATAGGCATTCTGTGGGAGTTTAATGGGCATTTCATTGGAGTAACTTGTATTTCATTGGGGGAAAATCGCTGGGAGATTCTAATTTTCAAAGCACTGTCCTCCATCTTGGATGCACCTTTTCCACCATATCAACCAACTTTTTAGTGATAAGAATTTCCATTTTGGTAAATCTATTGAATGTATAGTGAAACTTAATTTACATATGCTTTATTTGAAGTGTTACTACACAGAAACCATTTGTGGTTTTAATCCTGTCCTGTACCTCGTCATAGAACCCCCAGCAGGGCTAGTAAAAAAGCTTAGTGCTGCGACTCCCAGGGCCTGCTCTAAATGAGAAGGTCCTTTAGTGCAGGCCTTGGGAGCCACCATGCAAAGCCTCCTATTAGGGCGCTCCGGTGCTCTGTGAAGAAGGATCAGGATTAGCGCGGCTCTCCAGTACGCTAAAGGTAAGTATTTTATGCTACAGTTGAACCTTTTCACCTGTAGCAAAGGAACATGTACATTCTTTTTAATGAAAATGAATGTAAATATTCCACAAATGTTCAGTATTCGTTTAGTTTAAAAGAAGACAAATACCAACTATGGAGGTGCTCTGAAAAACTCAGGTTAGCTATCACTCTAGCTTCTAAGCTGAAGTTGTGCTAAACCAAAAGTGTGCAAACTCGATGATCGGAAAGTGGAGGGCTTCACTTTTTAAACTATGTGGTTTTTATGTTTTACAAATACACACACATACACATACACCTTTGAGACTTCCCAGTTCAACACCTTGTCATATACCATCTCTTTAAATCACTGTTAAAACATTTTTTTCAGTAATAAACCTTAATTTTGTATTCATTATGTATAAATACAGATATGTCTTGTTATGTATATATATTTAGGTGTTTAAGCACAACACTTAGTCACTGATGATCAATACATCGTCAGACCCACAATAAATTGCCTTTTTGACTGCGCCAATGTCGTAATCCGTGGGACTGGGAGTCAACAATATTACAAAATATAGACAGGCAACATTCCTGCACAGGCTTCTAGACTGGTGTGTAAATGATCAAGGAAAACATTGGGTCCAATTAGATGGGGCAATTATTCGAAAGAGCAACATAGGTTTCTTGGCCTCGTTAGGCCATGAAGCACAGACCTACAGTCATACAAAATTACCCAATACTGAAGGAATTTTACACAGTCTGGGATAAAATTATAAATACTTAATCTGATATCTCAACAAAAGTGTCGCCCCTCCCTATAGGCACAATCCAGAAATCCCAATATGGCAGAAAAAAATACTTAACCCCCCCAGCTTTCCCTTTTGAAAATATTATATCTTAGATATAATTATATCTTAGATCTACAAAATATGAAAGACTATAGGGAACTAAAAAAATACAGATCCTGAGCTTCTATCCAACTGGCTGTTTTACAAGTAAAACATTACCTAGAAACACACTTCTTCAAACACCAGATTAACAGGCAATTGACTCATAGTTGCAGAGGCTTGGACAAATTCTGAACAGAAGTAATTGCCACAATGAGCAATATTATAGATGCAATAATGCCCAGCAATCCCAAGATATTATTATTTACAGGACTTCCTAAAATAAAAAATAAATAAAGGCTAAATATAAACTAATGCTCATTATACTTAATGGTAAAAAGATGTTAATTCCTAGACACTGGAAGTCCCCAATTTCTCCAACCTTAGCTGAATGATCCGCTCAAGAAGAACTTCTCCAATTAGAAAGGTACCACCACTTTAAGACAGGAACAATTGAACAGCATGAGTTCATGCTGGAACTATGGAATCAAGGAAAAATAAATTATTTCCATGCACTGGTCCAAATAAATTAATATGCATAGGTCATTAATTACACCATGCTTAATAGTATGTCCAGTCTATAATACAAATAGCCTGATGAAATATAAAGAGTAGGATCATGGTCCAGACAAGCCTTTGACTTTTCTTTTTACTGTGTTTTTTTTCTTCTTGCTCTCCTCTGCCCCCTCTCTAATATTTAATTACCTCTACTTAATACGACACAAGAAGCCCGCTATATATGTTAAACATATATATTTTATTGAATAATTTTACATCTATATGTTCAGCATATTTATTTCTCATTATGGTCTAATACATTCAAGTTATGCAATTTAATTATGGACATTTGACGCCACCATTTCACAACAACATTGACATGATGTTATACAGCATCCTTGGAGGACTAAAACTTGTGCTATCTCTTCTACATCTCAGTCCAAGATAACGACGACTTTCCTAAAATGTAAACCATGTTGAATGCAAGTCTGTTGTTTATAGAAATTGTGTTGATATTTTATATAATAGAGAATTATACAAAAAAAATACAAGTTACTCCCATGGAACCACCATAAAACGTCTAAGGAACGCCTGTATATACGCAATGTCTGCGAAAAAAAAACAAAAAACATTCCTATTAAATCTATAGGAGCTGTAGGGATACATGTATATATAATGATTTGTATATATGTATTTCATTGTATAATGCGATCATATGTATTTTAAAGGGAAAGTAAAGTCATAATTAGACGTTCATGATTTAGACAGAACATACCATTTTAAACACCTTTCCAATTTACTTCTATTATTTAATTTGACTCCTTTTTTTATCCTTTGCTGAAAGATTTATCTAGGTAAGCTCAGGAGCATCAAAGAACCTAGGTTCCAGCTGCTGATTGGTGGCTGCATCTATATATATATATCGATTGTCATTGGCTCACCCTTGTGTTCAGTTAGAAACCAGTAGTGTATTGCTGCTCCTTCAATGAATGATACCAAGAGAATGAAACAAATTTGATAATAGAAGTAAACTGGAAAGTTGTTTAAAATTCTATGTTCTACCTAAATCATAAAATATTTTTTGGAGGTTTCATGTCCCTTTAAGTTTTGTCGTGATGTGGAAAAGGTTTTATTTATTATTTTTGCTTGGTTTTTTTAAAAAGATTTCTAGTTGTGGCAGTAGCCACTACTTTATAGTTTTAAATAACCATTATTTTTAACTGTGCAAAATTAAAGAAATGCAGGTATGTAAAACTTTAAAGTCATGGATATTATCTTCTTCTTAAAAAAAAAAACATGCAAAAAAAATAAAGAAAACATTTTTTGCAAATCACAAAACATAAAAAATATATAATCACATTATAATATAAAATAAATATAATTAAATAATTGTATATACATATAAAGTACCAGAACCCCTACTACTACCTAATCACACTACACTATTAACCCCTAAAGCACCAGAACCCCCACCGCAACCTAAGCCCACTATGCTATTAACCCTTAAAGTGCCAGAACCCCCACTGCAAACTCAGCCCACTACATCATTAACCCCTAAAGAGGCATAATCCACAAAATTAAACAAAACCAACAAATCACCAAAACAAAAATCACAACAAAGTAAACACACATTAGACCAAAAGCTAACTACAATCAACAATAACAAATTAAAAAATACAACAAGACAATAATAACAAAGTAAACACTACTACAATACAATAATAACAAAGTAAATAATACAACAATAGAACAACAAAGTAAGCACACATTTAACCAAAAGCTAACCACAATAAACAACAACAAATACACAATACAACAAGACAAGAACAATAAAGTAAACAAAATACAATACAAGAACAACAAAGTAATCACAAAATAGACCAAAAGCTAATCACAATACAATAAAAACAAAGAAGACAAATATTCAACCAAAATCTAAACACAATACAATTAAAACAAAGTACACAAACTACAACACAAAAACAACAAAGTACACAAACAGTAAAACAAAACATCAGCAAACATCAAAAACAAATATTTACTACTCACCATCTGATGTCTTCTCTTCTGTCTTCATCAGATGTAATCCACGGGGGGGGGGATATCTATTTTAAAAAATCGAATTTGAAAAAAAAAATCCAAGGGGCCTTCTTTTATTATTCATTAGATCTACTCCACAGGGGGAAAAAAACATAAAAAAAGAAATCCATAAAAAAAAAAATGGGGAAAAAGGGGAAAAAACTAAATTTATGCTTACCTGATAGCAAAGAGGACCACAGCAAAGCTGTTAAGTGTCACTCCCCTTCCCATAATCCCCAGTCATTCAACCAAAGGAAAATGGAAAAGGAATAGCACAAAGAGAATGACTGGGGATTATGGGTAGGGGAGTGACTCATAACAGCTTTGCTGTGGTGCTCTTTGTCTCCTCCTGCTGGTCAGGAGTGATATTCCCACTAGTAATTGAATAACGTTGTGGACTCTCCATATGTTAGGAATGAAAAAATCCAATTGGAAAGAAAGCCAAAGGGGTCCTCTTCTTTCTTTATTAGATGTTATACACAATGCAGCGGTGGGTCCTCCAGTCAATAGAAGAATTACTATTTTCAGCCAATAGGAAAAAAATATATTAAAAACTGATTGATTTTTAAAATCAGCCAACAGAAATAAAGTACATTCTATTGGCTGATTTTAAAAATCAATCAGCTAATAGAATATGATTTTTTTTAATTGAATGATTTAAAAAAATAGAAATTCTTCTATTGGCTGATTTGAAAAGTGTGGGACAACATAAAGAGTGGATGGAAGAAGAAGAGGAGCTGCCACCACCGACGACCTGAGGAGCCGCCGCTGAGGACTGGAGTAGACGTTCTAGGCATGTTTCCCAGCCAAGAAGTGGATTGTATGTTTTAATGAATATTTGTATTTTGTTATTTAGCATGGACCATTGCATTATATACAGAATTTCAGTAGAGTTTTTTGATATAAAGACGTTTATGGGTATACTTTATTGTAAACTTATATGAACTTGTAATTGGCCTAAAGAGATTGCTGGGGATATGCATAATTTAAAGTCTGCTAGTATAAAGGAGATGCAGGGAGCATTTGTCTGTTCTGAGTTCTGACATATGATATGAGCATACAGCTGGCAGAAATGTGGCTCTGGTCTATTTGATAGGATCATACAGCTGGCAGAAAGGCACTGCAGAAGACGTACATCTGGTGTAATGGCTGATGTGTGCATACAGCTAGCAGAACATTACTGCAGAAGTTGGTAAATAAAATGAGGCTGATGACCATTCCTCTGGTCTGAGGACTATAGTGGACATATAGATCATACAAAAGATGTACAGTAAAAGGACTTTACACAAAAGGATGAACAGACACCACTGCATCTTCTCAACTGACTTCTGAAAAATTAAAGCTTCAATATTAGTTCCATAGAGGAATTTTCACTAAAAAGAATGGAAACACACACTGACCTTTGATCAAGTTTCCACAGCCCAGGGAAGTAATCCATATACCAAAACTCGATAAAGAAATCTTCTTACGTGCTGTGGAGTCACTTGAAAAACCTACATAAGATGAATAAGGCTGAATGATTGAGCCTCCGGATTAATGGCATGAATCATCCTGTGTGTGTGTGCACCCTTATCTTTCAAATGTTTGGATTATACCACATTGTTTGTAGTGACTCCCAGTAAAAGATAAAAAGATTGCCCCCACTTAATTTTCTACTTTGCAACTGCAACTATACAAGTTTTGCGAACGTTTGTTACTGCAACAAATGAAAACAACGGCTGTACACATGATCACTATTACTTTATCACACAAACTTTTTGGAATAAACACAATTGATTACTTAACTCTTGTGTATAAATTTGCAGCATAATCCATATACCTTATGTTGACTCTACACAGCACGTCATGCATTCATAGGTCAGCATCAATAGATCAGAATCTGTTTCTGTTATTATTATTTAGATATATACAGACTGTAAACTCTTTGGGGAACAGGGCCCTGTAATTTGTGGGTCCCTGTGTACTATCCCTCTCTTGTCCTTACAATAAAGATAATACCTGTAGTAATTATAATAATTGATTCAGCATCACAGTTTTGATGGTTTGGTCTGGCATCGGCACTCATCTATTTTCTTAGCATAATCTCCATTCTCCACCCTCAAAGCAAACAGGCACAAACATAAAATCTCCTACACTTGTATCATGGCTAAAATTCCGACTCACTAATAATTTACTTGAGCTCCAGAGTTTAAAAAGCAGCTTACTTTGGATTCTGGCCAAACCTTGCCTCTAGTTTGGTGTTATCCAGTTATAGTTCATACGTTTGTATAGTAAATGGGTTATAACAGTGATTGAAAAAAACACATGCATGCACTCTCACACAAACACTCACTACACACTACTCACATTCACACATATAGTAGGGTTTATTGGATTATTTTTTTCTTATACTATGTTAATTTAAGGATTGGTTTTAGATTATTTCCAGCACTTGTTTTAATTTCTTTTGGATCTCTGCTTCAATATGATCTGAAGATGGAGTTGTGGGAGAATGTGGCTACTCTATGCTCTAACGCTCTCTGGTCTTGTGAGCTTAGCTAAGAAGTCTAGTAGGTATCTTTTTAGCTTGAGGGAAGGAGCAGTAGACATCTATATTACAATGTAATGCTTTAAAAAGCTCTCAAAGATTTTGCATGATTTTTCTCCATTGATCATTGGGCCATAAGAAAGTGATCCTGAAAAAATAGGTGTCATAATTACCAGTTGCTTTCTTTAGCTTTCTGAAGCTCTCTACTCTGGTGAGATTATCTAAAGTCTCACCAGAACTGTGAGATCCTTCAGACTATTTTATAAAGGAAATGTAGCTATTTATCTAGCTATGAATGATTCTTGGTGTGAATGGGAGATGCATACATTACAAGATAATGCTAAAAAAATCCCAAAAGATTTTGCGTGATTTTTTTCCATGTCAGCAAGTTTTTAATCATCAGGCCATTATTCCTAAATAATGGAATTGCTAAATCTAAGTTCTACAAAACTCCTAAAATCCATCCTTAACCTGTTCCAACCCAACCCCCTATATAATAATTTACAATTGAGCAGAGATTTTATTCCTCTTGGCACTCGATTTATCAAGCCTTTTCCTCCCCTACGACTGCATGTTCACACAAGAGAACCTGCAGTCAGGATTTATCAAGCAGCGGTGTCTACACTTTTCTCCACCTCCTGCTCGCTCATGACTGGCTGCACGCGGGCAGGGGCGGGATTGAACGCAAGCGCAAAATAGCGCTTGTGTGCAATGCTGAATTCTGCCAGCTGGGGCGGACAGGGGAGAATAAGTATGCCCTTGTCCGACCTTGCTTGATAAATCAAGCTCTTAGCCTCCATCACACACACAGACTGGTGTTTTTACTTATTTGGCAGCAATTAATATGCAAATCACTATTTTAACACAAAGAGCAGTGATTTTTTTTATCTGCCTGCAAAGTAACAAACAAAACACTGTTCCCCCATGAGCTGTTAGAAGCACCTAGCACTAATGTATCCCTTATTCACCTGTAACGTAATTCAGTGTTGTGTTTTTCTTTAATCTTTTATGGTTGTCAAAAACAGAAAACAATTATTTTAACTTAACTTGACTAGTAACACACAAATAAGTGAGTAATCGCAAGTTATGCTAGTTACACAAATATCAGTATTTTGTAGAGATAGGCACATGCCCTTCATTTCACAGTCTTATTGTTTTTCCATTGCCCTCTTTGCATCTCTAATGCATGCCACAGAAGTGTCCATCCTTTACCAATATGGCTGCAGTATTTCCAACTTGGCAATCACCAGGTGCCTGTGCATTCTTTTTGGCTACAGTCATCTAATTTCTGCCTCCATAGTCCATATATGAAAAGGGTGGAACCTTCGGCGGCCTTTAAACATTTCGCTTCTGCTCTGGATTAATGCCTAAACATTGTTCTAATGACTTTTCAGGTCACTACTGCTCAAACATGGGGCTATAGCTCCTACATAATACCACAGATCTGAACTTTGTAGAGTTGAATTAGAAATAACTCTAAATTTTGTTTTAGAATTAAAAGTTTCCACATTGGTCCTTAATATGTATCATGCTGCTAAGTAATAAAAAAGAATGAAGACTGCAGGGGATTTGCAGTTAATGTGATGATATGACACTAATGCTGCCTTATGATCCTGCACTTTCGAGAAACAATGAGGTAAAACAAACTGTACACATGAAAGATTTTATGCTTTAGTTATTTTGTATTTTTGTTTAATAGACTAATTATAATGGTTTATAGAGAATTGTATAAATTAAAAATAAAGTATATGTAATTGTTGCCCAGAGCTTTATTCTGAGTTATGTAACAGAGGGATTTCAAACTAAAAGATGGGAAGCGCTGCGTTTATTTTAAAAATAGCTCAGAGACAAAATGCATTGGGTGAAATAAAAGGAAGCTCTTAGATAAATGTTAAATTGCTACAATTAACAGCATTCACGATTTTAATGAAATTAGAAGAGTGTTATTCAGGCATACCATGAGGAATAATTCTCTGAGGTCTACAAAGATATGAAGAGAGACTGGGACGTAGCAAATGATGGTTTAGTAAGTAAGCCTTACTGTCTCATGCATACTTCAGTTTTGTTTTGCTCACATGTTATAAACATGCACTGAATTTAATAGAAGGATTTTTTTATATTTTCTGGTAAGTAAAGAATCTTACAAATCTGATTCCCTAAGCCAGTTATAAAGGTTATAAAAATCCCAGTGATCTAAGATCGTTTTTTATGAATGATGTCAATGTGATCTACTTGTGCATGTAATTAACTTAAAAGGGCATAATACTCAAACAACAGCAACAAAATATGCTAAAATAATTTTTCATTACAGAACCCAAACCAAATTCCCAAACCTTTATAAGGCTGTGCCCCAGACCAACGTCAGCCCCTGCCAACCTATCTGAGATATTACCTTTGCTTAGCATGAATGGATGGAGTAGTGATTTGGGCATCAATCACATAGAAAGCAGTAACTAATTAACTACTTAGATGATTTCAATGCAGAAAGATCAATCCTATAAATGCCAGTAATACACAAAAAGCAATAACTGTTGAAAAATGGTGAATGCTAGTTATACATTGAGACCATTTAACCCCTTAGATCAGTGATTTTCAACCTTTTTTTTTTGCTGTGGCACACTTTTTTACATAAAAAAATCCTGTGGCACACCACCATCCCAAAATTTTAAAAAAATCACACATTGTAGCCTAATACAGCATATATATATACACATACACACAAACACACACATACTGTATGTATTGTGCTGTTATGCC
>CAJPDP010389481.1:0-10495 GCA_905336975.1 Bombina variegata variegata
TATTGAAGTCAATGGCGGTTCGCTCGTTCGCAAACTTTTGCGGAATTTCGTGTTCTCTGTTCGCGAACGCAAAATATTAGGTTCACGACATCACTAAACCCCACTAAGAAATTTGCACAAATACCTCAATGCTCTCAACAGTTCAGCAAACTGTATAAAATATTTTCATAATTTACTGGCCTATCCTGCTGACATAAGTGGTAGCATAGTTACAGACCATGGTGCAGCTAGTTCCTGTTCAAATTTCCCCAAAGTAAAGTACTGTAGTTTGCAGCACTTAACATATACAGGGAAATTTTACAAAGGGAAGCTCATTCTTAAGGTTGTAAATTAGGGAGACTCATCCCTCTTCATGCTGTCCAACTCACTAACTTTGAGTGTCCTATCTTACTGTAAGGGTTGTTTCTACTGTATATACTGCTTGCTCTCAGAATTCATCACAGGTATGCTGTTTCTTTACATTTCAGCCTAACCTGTCAGCTTAGGTTATTTAAACTGGGCACACCCCTTTTTCCCCGCTTCAGTATTTCGTTGCATTGACTAGGAGAACTTCTCTTTCGATCCTAAAGTAATACAAGCCTTAGTGTAACCAGAGGTTACTTATCTTTACCAACTTCTTTGTTGCTATGACAGCAATCAGCTGTAACAACTTGTTGCATGATCTAGATTTAGGTTCGGTTAAATCCGGATTGTCTCTAGCGTTTTGGAACACGCCATTCCCCTCAGCTGATTCCACAGTCTTTCGAATCACAGTACCCGCCTGAGCATCACTCAGCTGATTCCACAGTCTTTCGAATCACAGTACCCGCCTGAGCATCACTCACACAGAGCCTGTCAGCTCTCCAAACCGACACACACGCATCTCGCTCAGAGAGGTAACAGTTCAGCAACAGCTGACTCTCAAACTGGTCTGCCACATACATATTTCCTGCCATAAACCTCTGGCCACTTCCAGCTCCATGCTGGAGAGACAACATACTAATTCTATAACTAGTCTATTTAAGAGGATTGTCATTACTCCTATCCTACTAAGATATTGGAATTACTACAATAACCAATATCTAATTCAAGGTGAACCCTGAGAATTAGTCAAACTAAATAAATAAAAAGCCTCAGTAGCAGTTGCTTTGTTATTTGTTATAAAGTAACACTTATCTACATCAGGCTAACAACTACAACTTTCCTATTTTATCTGCAGTTGTGATCCACAACCTCACGCTTCACCAAAATTCCTTAACATAATACTGAAGCCTAAAAATATGGATCCAGCAGATCTACCCCAGGTAGTTTACGCACTATCACAAAAAGTAGATCAACTGAGTCAAGGACTCAGAGAACTACAAATTCAAAATAATACCCATCGTGGTATCATTAAGGATACTATGACCCACAAAATGACACCTTCGGATACTACGTCTGAACCTCAAGTTTGCTTACCTGACAAGTTTTCAGGCGATAGATCCCAATTTAATCAATTTAAAAATGCAGGAAAATGGCTGACTCATTTTTTGAACAGGATCAGCCAATTCTTTCACCCTAGAGGATTTATTTAAGGAGATGGGTATCTTTTATGAGGACACAATTATAAACAGCTTACAGCTTAATAAAAAATGAGATCCTTAAAACAGGGAAAAAGACTCATTGAGGAATACCTCACTGAGTTTCAACAATACTCAAAAGACACAGAATGGAGCAACATAGCCCTCAGGAATCAATACCACCTAGGACTATCAGATCCAGTGAAAGATGAAATAGGCCGCACAGATCTCCCTAAGACTTTAGAAGGTCTTATTGCTTTAAGTATACAAATTGACAGGAGCATTAGAGAAAGGAAATCAGAAAAACAAGCCACATAATCTTCCTATAAGGTCCCCTCATACCACCAAAAAACATCTCACACTCAAGTCTCAGAACCTATGGACATAGGATTCACTAAAGGACCACTTCAACCAGAGGAAAGGAACTGACGCAGACTTAAGAACCTCTATATGTACTGTGCCTCAAGTTTACATGTAGTCAAGGACTGCCCCATATTACAGAGACAGAAGAAGCGTAAGTTTACTACAAAACATACTTGCTTAACCACAAAAGTTTCAAACATAGCATGCTGTTCATTGTCTCTCTCATTGCAGTGGGATCATCATCAACACCACAGTGAAGCAATCATTGACTCTGGGGCCTATACATGCTTTATTGATTCTGCACTTGTTAAAGATAATAAAATGCCTTTTGTGTTAAAAGCTAAACCTGTCTCCATCAGAGTTATTGATGATTCCTTAATCAATACAGGACCCATCACCCATCAGACGATACCTCTTAAGGTCAATACCCTATCTGCACATGTAGAGTTTATTACATTTGATGTAATCTCTTCACCTTTATTTTCCATAGTGCTAGTTCTACAATGGCTTCAGATTCATCAATCCACTATCCTTTGGGATTGTCTAGAAGTGAAATTCCTATCTGATTTTTGTAAGAATACCTGCTTCCCACATCCAACAATTTGCCAACTGTCAGAATCTTCATTACCAACTGAATATCAGGACTTTCAAGACGTTTTTATTAAAAAAGAAGCTGAAAACCTGCCTCCCCATCGGCATTACGACTGTCCCATTGAGCTGATACCTGGGTCCACTATCCCCTATGGACATATTTACCCACTATCCAACCGGAATTGGAACATCTGAAAACTTACATATCAGAGAATCTACGAAAAGGTTTCATCCATCCTTCCACCTCTCCAGCAGGTGCTGGAATCTTTATTGTTAGGAACAAGGACCATACTCTCAGACCAATAATTGACTACAGGGAACTCAACAAGAGGACAGTTAAAAACTGGTACCCATTACCCCTGATCCCGGAACTCACCAAACTACTAAGCCATGCACAGATTTATACAAAATTGGACCTCAGAGGTGCCTATAATCTGATACGAATCAGAAAAAGGGATGAATGGCTCACGGTATTCAGAACTCGTTACGGGTTATACGAGTACACCGTGATGCCATTTGGTCTGTGCAACGCACCCGCAACTTTTCAATATCTCATCAATGATATTTTCAGGGACCTACTAGACATTTGCGTAGTGATCTATTTGGATGACATCCTAGTCTATTCTGATAACTTGGAAAATCATAAAAAACACATTAGATGGGTCCTCACACGATTACGACAGCACCATCTCTCTTTTTAAAAAAAAAATATTTATTTATTTCATAACAAAAATTAACATTGTTTAACATTTATCAATTTGCGCCTCGCAGGGTCATATTACAGAATAGAAAAACAGATAGATTAATTGTAATAGTTTTCCATAAGTTCAAATTGTTAAGTTTTCCTTTTTATGATAAGTACAGACAAAAAGAAAAAAAAGTAAGAAAATAAATAGACATATATTAAATTTGAAGTTATATGATTATTTCCTATTGTACTCCCTAGGAAGGATCACTATGGATATTAGGAGAAGGGGAAAAAATCCTCCCTCCTCCTCCCCTCCAGTTATTAATGTTTCCAGCTCTCTGGAAGAATTTCATTTTGTATCAACTCTTCAAATGCATCAAGCTTCTTCAGGGGTTTAATTAATTGTAATTGATCCTCTAAAGGAAAGGTTTTTATTGGTCCTAACCATTTTCCAAAATAGGTTTTTAAGGCCTTCTTGATGGTAGGAGAGAGCAGATACTGTTCAATAATGATACGGTCTCTTATTTCTCTAATAAATATAGATAGAGTAGGAGCATATTTAGCTTTCCAACTTGAGAGTATTAATTTTCTACCTAATAGTATTACTGTATTTATTAATTTAAAGTTTCTGTGTTTATCCGGTGTACATAGGAAAAAGATAAGTCTGGAATCAAGGCCAATCTTTCTTTCTAATGTTTTATTTAACCAATAATTGACTTTGTTCCAAAATTGTTTAATCTTCGGACAATTCCAAAAAGCATGAATGAGATCTGCTTTGGAATTATTACATCTAGAACAAAATGTTAATTTATTAGGTGTCCATATGCCTATTTGTGCGAGTGTTACGCAGATTCTATTTATAATTTTACATTGAGATTCTCTCCAGGATTCTATTCTAGTGGATCTACTTACTATTTCTAGACTTTTTCCTATTTCATCTGATGTTATAGATGAAAAAAATCTTTGGTCCATTTGGTCTGTATCCATGTTAGATGTATTATACCCAGGTTTTTGATCAGTATATTATACAACAGAGAAATAGTATAAAATCCCTGTTTATAAAGATGTATTGCTGAAGCTAGATTTCCCATTTACTTATATGTTGATAGAAAAAATGTCTTAACTGTAAATATGCGAAAAAACTATGCTTATGGAGGTTGTATTCTTGTTTAAGATTATCAAATGATTTTATTGTTTCGGAATTTTCCTCTTTTATTTGAATTAAGTTTATAAGATCTTTTCTTTTCCAGTCTTCGGATACAGGAGAGGAAATTCCCGGAAGAAATTCAGGGTTACCCTTTATCTGGAGGTATTTAGATAATCTATAGTCAACCTTGATTTCCTGCGTGTATCTCTGCCAGACTAGCAGTGGACTTTTAAATACATACATTTTTAGAAGATATTTCAGTTTTTCCATATTCATAAAATATATAATAATAGCTTTTAATGAAAATGGTGCTACTAAATTAGTTTCTAGTTGTAAGTTGGTGACATGTTCCTTGCCAGTTATCCAATCTAATATTATTTTCACTAGAGCGGCTAAGTTGTAGAACTTTAAGTTTGATAAAGCTAGTCCTCCCGCAGATTTATATAAACTTAATTTCATAGCTGATATTTTTATTTTTTTATTTTGCCATATAAATTTAGCTATACTATTATTACATTTATAAATGTCTTTATGAGTTATCAAACAAGGAAGATTCTGTACGACAGCACCATCTCTATGCAAAACCAGAGAAGTGCCACTTCCACACAACGGAAATAACCTTCCTGGGATATCACATCAGCCCTAATGGAAACAAAATGGATAATGCCAAGGTTGACACAATACGCAACTGGCCAACACCTACAACCAAGAAGATGTTACAGCGTTTCCTCTGCTTTGCAAATTATTACAGGAAATTTATAAAAAAAATATTCATCAATCACTAAGCCCCTAACTGCTCTTAATAGCGTCAACACTCCTTTCAAATGGAACCCAGAGAAACAGGACATTTTTGACTCCTTGAAGGAAAGTTTTTGTCAAGCACCAATCTTGCAATCTCCAGACGCAAATAATCAGTATATTCTTGAGGTGGATGCCTCTGACTACGCCATCGGATCCATACTTTCACAACACACAAGTCCCGAAAGTCCAATTCATCCAGTAGCATATTTCTCCAGGGTAATGACTCCAGCAGAAACAAATTATCCTATCGGAGAGAAGGAACTACTCGTAATAAAAGCTTCTCTAGAAAACTGGTGCCACTTACTTGAGGGAACGAAATATTCCATTCTGGTTAATACGGATCATAAAAATTTGGAATATTTACAGACCAACAGAACACTATCTTCTCGCCAACTCAGATGGAGTTTATTCCTCTCCAGATTTCAATTTCATATAACATACAGGCCCGACAGTAAGAATGGAAAGGCAGATGCCCTGTCAAGGAAAGTTAAAAAACCATCCAGCTCAAGCCAACCTACTACTGTCATACCTGCAGAACAAATCATAGTACTGACTCCAAGTATCATGGAACAATTGAGACACACTCAAATGAGGGACGTTGGAACACCTAAAGATAACATTGAAAAACATCCTGATGGACTTCTCTACCATCACAACAAATTGTACGTAGCAACTTCCCTACAAACTTCTATTTTACAAGACCATCACAACTCCCCTATGGCTGGACATCCCGGAATCAACAAAACTGTTGATTTAATCTCTAGAACATATTGGTGGCCGTCCATAAAAACGTCTGTCAGAGATTACATTCTCTCATGTCCTACCTGCACCACTTCTAAAACTGAAAAAAACATCCTTTCGGATTACTTATGCCTCTTCGTATTCCAGACAGACCCTGACAGACCATTGGAATGGACTTCATAGTGGAACTGCCTTATTTGAACAATCACAATACCATCTTAGTGGTTGTTGACCTCCTAACTAAAATGGCTCATTTCATTCCATATCACAAGTTACCCACTTCATCCGAGACAGCCAACTTGTTCCTCTGTCATATCGTAAAACTTCATGGAATGCCAAAAATGATCATATCTGATAGGGGGACTCAATTCACCTCTCGTTTTTGGAAGGAGTTATGCAAAAACATGCAGGTGGAACATTGCTACAGTACATCCTTCCATCCCCAGACCAACGGTCAAACGGAGAGAGTTAATCAGTGGTTGGAGCAGTATCTCCAGTGTTACTGCTCATTACAACAGAATCTCTGGAGTCAAAATCTACCAATGGCCGAATATGCCTACAACAATTCTGAAAATTCAACCACTAAAAAAAACACAATTTTATGCAAATTATGGATTCCATCTCATGTTCCAATTACACCCTCAAATGGAAACCTCATGTCCACAAGTGGATGACACCACCAATACACTTCTAGATCTTTTTCAGCTCCTTAAAAACAACATTGCAGAGGCTCAGTTGAACCAAAAACACTATTATGACTTACGTAGACGTCCAGCACCCTTACAAAAAGAAGGGGATAAGGTGTGGTCCTCTACGAAGCATATCAGAATTCATCACAGGTATGCTGTTTCTTTAAATTTCAGCCTAATCTGTCATCTCAGGTTATTTAAACTGGGCACGCCCCTTTTTCCCTGCGTCAGTATTTTTTTGCATTGACTAGGAGTAATACAAGCCTTAGTGTAACCAGAGATTACTTATCTTTACCAACTTCTTCGTTGCTACGACAGCAATCATCTATAACAACTTGTTGCATGATCTGGACTTATGATCAGTTACATCCGGATTGTCTCTAGGGTTTTGGAAGACGCCATTCCCCTCAGTCTGTCTAATCACAGTACCCGCCTGAGCGTCGCTCACACAGATCCTGTCAGCTCTCCAAACCGACACACACGCATCTCGCTCAGAGAGGTAACAGTTCAGCAACAGCTGACTCTCAAACTGGTCTGCCACATCCGTATCTCCTGCCAGCTGTACTTACATCAGAGGGAGAGTATGCAGTGTAAGCACTTTCTGTGTACCAGCAGTTATGCTCTCTAATCAGAGCTCAGCAACACTCACCTCTCACTAAACCTCCGGCCACTTCCAGCTCCACGCTGGAGAGACAACTTACTAATTCTATCACTAGTCTATTTAAGAGGACTATCATTACTCCTATCCTACTAAGATATTTGAATTACTACAATAACCAATATCTAATTCAAAGTGAAACCTGAGAATTAGTCAAACTAAATAAATCAAAAGCCTCAGTAGCAGTTGCTCTGTTATTTGCTACAAAGTAACTCTTAGCTACATCAGACTAACAACTACAACTTTCCTATTATATCTGCAGTTGTGATCCACAACCTCGCGCTTCACCAAAATTCCTTAACACTTGCTAACTTTGAGTGTTCTATATGGTATTTCTTCCCAGCCCAAATAAAATTATGGATATTAGAGTTTAATAAATGTAAATCACTTTTCGCCAAAAGAATCCAGGAGCATGGGAAAAACAAATAGCTATTTAGGAAAGACTATCAATTAAATTCAATATTCGGACAGTGAAATTTGTAAGCGTTTCCAATTATCTATCTGTTCTATAATCAGTAAGATTGGTAATTACAGGTGTGCCATAAATTAGGATCAATTAATAATTTAATACCTAAATATCTGAAGTGTTGATGAACCAATTTAAAATTCAGGAAGGGGCAACCATATTTGAGGATTCAGCCAAATCAACTTGGATTTTTTTTTTAGTTTTGTAACCTGAGATAGCATTGAATTCTGCGATAATGGACATTGAAGTAGGTAAAGTAGATTGGGGATCAGAGATAAATAGAATTATGTCATTGGCATATAAATGACAAATGTAATTTAACATCTCCAATTGAAAGCCTTTTTGTCTCCTTACAAATCAGACATGCTAGAGGTTCAATAGCTAGGTCAAATAAGAATGGCAAGAGCGGGCAGCCCTGTCTTGTTCCCCAGTGCAGCTGGGAGACAATTACCCATTGACTTTTACAACAGCTATATTCTCTGTGTAGAGAAATGTAATAGCCTTTTGCATGTTACCAGCAAATCCAAACTTGTCTAGAGTCAGAAAAAGGTGATTGCAAGAAATCTTATCAAATGCTTTCTCCACACTAACTATCAACATGTATACTGTTCTAATATTGACCACGAGTACCTACCCTTAAAGGGACATTGTACCCAAGATTTTTCTTTGCATAAATTTTAACATATTATTATTATTGGTTATTTGTAGGGCGCCAACAGATTCTGCAGCGCTAACATAGAGATGCATACATATACATGTCTACACACACACACACATATATATATATATATATATATATATATACAATATATAGGTGTGTGTGTGTGTGTATATTTATATATATATGTGTGTGTGTATGTTCATATGCCTTTATGTATTTATATACACAAAATATTCCAGAAAATAAGTAAAAGAGAGGTGTACTGCCTCTATAATTAGAACCTTATGCGTTTCGAAGGGTTATCATGAATAAAATCCCTTCTTCCTCAGAGGTGTTTTTGCATCCCGTGGCGAACCATGGGGAGAAATTACTCCTGTATAATACGTGTTGCACTAACGGCACTTAGGGAAACTAAAATTTATCTAGTATCTACATAATTCATGAGCGTTACTGATAAAACCAAAGAACTTACTTAATATATATAAATACTAAAATCGACTAAAAATAGAAATAATTCATTCTTAAAGATATGTATATACATGAACCAAGTTAAGAGCAGGTAAGTACATGCTAAATAATCCTATATACATAGAATAAGATCTGTTACATGGTATGAATAATTCTATTAAAACAATTTTAAAATAATATTAAAATTATTATGATATTAAAATTGTATTAAAATGGACATATTTGGTTCCACCTGGAATCTATTACTTCATAAGATCACCATATATAGATCTAATGGAAAGCAGCAATATCAATATCCTTATTTAAACCTGACGGTATTCTAGTCTTAAAGGCATGAATCCAAAATGTTTCCCTCTGTCTTAATAAGGTCTCTCTATCACCCCCTCTATTCCCCAGAAGGACATGTTCTAAAATTGTCCCCCTCAGACAGTCAGGATTTTGATTGTGAAACAACTTATAATGCTCAGACAAATTATGTGACTTCAGTCCTGTTTTAATATTGGTTCATGGAGCCTTTTTTGTATGGTCTAGTGGTTCTCCCAATGTACTGTAAATTACAGCTACATTGCAGGATATATACCACAAAAGTTGTCTTACAATTCACAAGACTATTTACCTCACATTTTCTACCATTGGAGGTGGAGCTGACTATTCAAGTTGGTTTGTTCCCATTGTACATATGTTCACATGAAATGCAATTTAACCTATTGCATTTATAGAAACCTATAGTACCCTTACTTAACCAAGTTTTATTATTTTCAGTTGGCTGGGTGCTTATATAGTTTTTAAGTTTCAATTTTTCCTAAAAACGCAATTAGGTTTTATTCCAATTTTTTCTCGTAAATAATCATCCTTTTTCAAAATATGCCAATGTTTTGTAAGGATTTGTTTTATACCCTCACAGCCTTCACTCTAAGTGGAAATAAAACTGGTGTTGGTCTTCCTTTGTGTTTTTTCCATCTTGTTGGTTGTTATATTTCCAAATCTCATTTCCCCTAGGTTAGTGTCTTTATTTTTAATTTTCTCATAGGCTGACTCTACCCACTTTTTTTTGTATCCTTTTTCTAAGAATTTTTGTTTCAATTTACTGGATTCTTTTTCAAAATCACTGGAACATGTACAATTCTTTTTTATTCTTTCAAATTGTCCGGAGGGAATATTTTTAATCCAGGTGGGGTGATGACCACTGGTTGCATGAATGTATCCATTGCTATCTGTCTCTTTAGTAAATAGTCTGGTCTTAATATCACCTTTTTCATGGAATAAAACTAGATCCAAAAACTCTATTTCCACCTTGCTGTATTTCTCAGTAAATTTCAGGTTCATGTCGTTATTGTTTATATACAGTTTTTCTTCCTCCCCTTTCCAGATTAAAATAATATTGTCTATGTACCTAGCCCATGTGATCATATTATCTATATATGGATTATTAGTCCAAATATTTATTTCCTCCCAATATCCCATATACAGGTTGGCATAGCTAGGGGCAAATTTAGTGCCCATAGCTGTACCGCCAACCTGTAAATAGAACTCACTCTCAAAAAAAAAAAAGTTTTTTTTTCCAAAATAAAACTAATGGCATCTACAAGGAATTGCTGTTTTACATTAGTAAGATTGGTCAGTGATTTCAACCAGAAACTCACTGCCTCTATTCCTCAAGCATGTGGGATATTGGTGTATAATG
>CAJPDP010389797.1:7498-18292 GCA_905336975.1 Bombina variegata variegata
TTATCAGACCCCCAGATCTCCCGCCTTTCCCGACACTCCAGACAGGCTGGGGCCCCCCATAGTGTCCATTGTCCTATAGGGTCTCAGTGGTACAGAGGAGGCTATTCCGGGGTTATCCCGGTGGAGCTGCAACACTTCCAGGATGTTGTTGGAAAGCCCTCGGTCCAAAAAGCGACGTGATCCATGGTTGGGGGCCGGAGCTACGTGTGATCAAACATACACTGGGAAGGCCAAGGGGGAATAGGAGTTGTAGGGGGGTCTGGAACCCCCAGTTCCCAAGGGAGCTCCTCTCCGGCAATCAACCCACCTCTTGTCCTCACTAGGAAGTACCAATCCCCAAAAGAGCGGAGTTCTGGGGTGAAGGGCCATAAATGTCAGCAGGTATACGGGGAGGCACAGCCGGCCAGTAGTTCCAGGAGCCTGGCCACCTGGAGAGGTGTTGGGCGGTCAGAGATCAGTTCTTCCGTGAGAAGGTACGGAACAGCAACAAGTAAAACCAATTGTCTGGGAGATCGAGAATGCTCTGAAAAGTCCAAATCCAGTGAGAAATCACAGGGGAATAGGTAGTAGGGATGGAGGTTAAATCTTGGCAGCCTGGTATCCGTGACAGTGCTCCCCCCTGAAAAGTCCAGCAGACCCGGCTAGTTCCACATAGGGTCGGCCTGGGGCTGTCCGGGGAGCTATCCCAATTCGGTTTGCCAGGAAAGTCCGTCAGCATTCCCATTGCTTTTTCCCGGCCGATATTGGATAGTGAAGTTGAAGGGCTGAAAAAATACAGTCCTGGAAGAGGTTACCTCACTATCTCAACAGGTGTCTTTTCACCAACAAGAGCTAGATTTAATTCAAGATAGAATGCAAGACCTTGAAAAAGTAAAAAGAAAATCGTAGTTGCAGATGCAACATCAGATTAAAAGAAATTCCTGAGACCATAACCTCAAATGAGCTGGAAAGATACTTGACTCAACTCTTCCAGGCTATTACGAGACAAATAGAAGATGATATCTTCCAGATGGAAAGAGCTCATAGGGCTTTGAGAGCAAGACCTAAGGGCAAAGCCCCACCTAGGGATGTTATAGTACAAATGTTTCACTTTCAAGAAAAGGAAGCTATCCTAGCAGCCTCCAGGAAGAATCCAACCTTCAAGTTCCAAGGATCAGTTTTCCAGTTTTATCAGGACCTTTGTGTGAGGACCCTACAGAGGAGAAGTGCCATGAGACCGCTCACTCTGCTGTTGAGGAAAAACCAGATCAACTATAGATGGGGATTCCCCTTTGCACTCAACATCATTTACAACGGGATTACATACACTATAAAGGAGGCCTATGAAATCCCTGATATCTGCAACTATTAAGGTCTGGAACCACCACAGCTACCTACTACCCTGTCTGAAAAGGGGTCGATGAACACACTAAACCACGCTCCCTACCACAAAGACAGAACTGGACGAAGATCTCCAAGAAGAAACAAAAGACCTGAAGTACTGCCCGGCCCAACATAGAGGCGAGAAGCCTAGGATCACCACATTTCCTGGGACGACAGGGTTCAGATGAGTATAGAATTACTTTTGATTGTATGACTGTTGATAAGGCTAGAGCCCTAGATATAACTTTTCTTTTGGCTGGTTGGGTAGGCCATAAGAGGAGAAGGAGGCTGATTAGAGGCTATGTGATCTAGCAGCTCTACTGGAGACTAAGCCATAATGTCTAATAACAGAGGACAAGCTGTGACTTTGGGACTATAAATGAGGAGGGAACTCATAATTTCTAATTATAATAATAAGGGAGTGAGAGGGGTGAACTGATCAACATCAGAAGGGAGGGGATAGCATAAAAACCCCACACCTCACAGGGCTCCTTTACACTTAAAGTTAAAATGTCAGTCCAAGATTTCTTATTGCACGTTTGTTGTTATACTTGTTTTGTAAGTTACCTTTGAAAAATGAACACCACTAGTGTATGGGCAACAGGTTTATATACTATACACTATACATGTTTTTAAATTTAAATTGTTGTACTGTTTTTTTTGGTTATCAATGTTTTGTTACTGTGGTAGTAGGCGCTACACCAAAGGAGAGGGTGGGTATATAGTAGATAGATAGATAGATAGATAGATAGATAGATAGGAAGGAATTGACTGATGGCCCATAATATTAGAATTATCTCACACAATGTGAGAGGCCTGAAAACAGAAGTTAAGAGAAAAAATGCACTCTCCCAATATTCTAGAGCAAGAGCAGACCTTATAATGTTAAAGGAAACACATTTTGCAAACACAGTGATTCCTAAATATTGGTTGAAACATTTCCCTTTACACTACCACTTGACAACTGACATGAAAAAAAGGGGAGTTTCTATTCTTATTCATCAGTTGCTTCAGTTTAACACAGAGGAGGTAATTGCAGATCCGACAGGCAGGTATTTCATTGTCAGAGGGCGCATCCAAAACACCCCAAATACCATATGTAATGTGTATGCCCCCAATGAAAAGCAAGATACATTTTTTAGGCAAATATCACAGCTTCTTACGCAATGGTCCCAATCTTGAATCGTATTAGCAGGTGATTTTAATATCTCTTTATCTCCCCACAAAACTACAACAATAGCAAAACTAACTAACAAACAGCATAGACATAAAAATATTGTAAAATCTATTAGGGACTCCTTAGCTATGCATAATATCCTGGACTCTTGGGAGGCTAAATATGGACAGACACTAGACTATACATATTTTTCATATGCACACAGATCTTAGTCCAGGTTGGACTACATTTTTGTCAGTCAGACACTGATGCCTAACGTTATCTCATCGTCTATCCAACCATGCGTGTGGTCTGATCATTCACTCATACAAATAGAAATGAAGGGTATCATAAACATACCCAGACACCGTTCGTGGACCTTTGACCCGGTGATACTTAAATCCCAACCTACACATAAGACTATCTCCAAGACCCTAGAAGAATATTGGTCTTTAAATGAGGGACACCTACTAACTCCATTAACACATGGGCAGCTCATAAACCATATATCAGGGGTTTATTAATAAAAGAAAAATCAATCACCAATAAAACGACTAATGGGACAATAAACAAACTACAAACAGAGATAAGGGAATTGGAGATACATCACCAATAAACACCACCTACATCTACTTACTCCAGACAAAAAAGAAAGACTATAGCCAAAATTCTAGACTCCAACTCTATTACTTGTACTCCAAAAAGCCAGATAAATATCTAGGACATAAACTACGAGAAAGGGTTAAAAATGTCTCTATTCCACTATTACAAAAAGCACTTCCCATCCCCAAGAGATAGCTGATGCATTTGCAAAATACTACACCACTCTTTATGATGGTAAAAAAGTGGAACAAACCCCCCATACGCAGGAACTGCTCAAGAAATTCTTGGCTAATGCTAAACAAGACAGTGAGGAATTGAATGCTGACATCAGGATAGGGGAAATTCTATTAGCAATTAAAGACTTGAAACCGGGTAGAGCGCCGGGACCAGATGGCTTCCTGGGAGAGTATTATAAAATATTTAAGTCAGAACTAGTTCCTCATCTGCAGAAATTCTGCAATGATGTCCTGCAGGGCAAAGTGATACCAACTGAAGTGTTAAGCGCTAAAATTGTAGTGATTCCTGAGACAGGCAAGAACCCCGAGAAGTGTCAGAGTTATAGACCAATATCTCTGATAATTCAGGATGTTAAAATGCTCACCAAAATTTTGGCAAATAGGCTCAAGAAGTTGGCCCCAATTCTGGTCCATCCGGACTAGGTGGGTTTTATATCGGAGAGGAAAGCACCAGATAACGTGAAAAGAACAATAGTTTTGGTAGATTATCTGAAGGGAACTGGAACGCCTTCTCTGCTCCTTTTTCTGGATGCGGAGAAGGCGTTTAACAGGATAGACTGGACTTATATGAGCTTAATTCTGACGGAAATGGGATTTGGAGGCCTTTATAAAGGCAATAAAGGGGATATACTCTAACCTGACAGCAGCCATTAGGGCTGCGTGGTTCCAATCCAAAACCATAAATATTCTAAACGGCACTCATCAGGGCTGCCCCTTATCGCCAATACTGTTTGCCCTATGCATGGAACTATTAGCTGCATGTATCAGAAACAACCCAGATATTTCAGGGGTAAAAGTGAAAGATTCGGAATATAAGTTATCGCTTTTTGCGGATGATGTTCTTGTAACTTTGACTAGGCCCTTAATATCTTTACCCAACTTATACCAGACCTTACATGACTTCTCACTCATATCAGACTATAAGATCAACTTAGATAAGTGCAAAGCTTTACCATTAACTCTTCTGCCACACACAAAAAAATTGATTGAGGCTAACTTCGAATTTGTTTGGGCTAAGAAATCAATTACATACTTAGGTATCAAAATATCAGACACATACCACAATTTATATGACCTGAATTATGTCCCACTATACAATGCAATTACTAGAGATCTGAATAAGTGGAAAGCCTATAAATTCTCCTAGTACGGTAGGCTTTCAGCGATTAAAATGCATATCCTCCCAAGGCTCTTTTGTCTTTTTAGGGCACTCCCGACAGCAGTATCTAGGTCAGATTTGCATAAACTACAAACTTCCATCAACAGCTATTTAAGAGGAGACAGAAGAGCGAGAATAGCCTCGCATATATTAGCTCGACACAGACAATTAGGAGGTGTAGGTCTGCCGAACCTGACAGACTATTATCATGCGGCTAGACTAGCACAAGCTCCTTTCTGGGCAAGAATAATCATAATATTTTATGGACCAGACTAGAAGCGGACCTAGGGGGATATGAATCTCCGGCAGACATATTGTGGGATTTAGAGCACACATATGACACTTATAATTATAGAACACTTGCCACAGCTGACAAATTCAAGGTTTGGAAATCTCTTACCGGGTCCCTGAAACCTATTCACACAAAATCTAGAACCAAACCAAATAAATTTATTTTACACCCAGAATTACATAAACAAGTGGGGAAATGGCTTAAAAAGGGACTTTACAGAGTAGCTGACTTTCTAGAAGGAGGCCATATGCAGACATATTCCCAAATACAAAATATAATCCAACCACTGAAATTACAATGGTTCCTGTACCTTCATAGTTCCTCTGCCATAAATAAATACTGCTCTCCCTGGTCCTCACAAACACTCACAACACAAGAACGTTTAAGCACTACCCCAATCAGACAGAAGAAATTGATCTCGATACTATATTTGACCCTTCAGGGAGCTAAAACTCCAAGCCAATCAACACTAATAGAAAAATGGGAACTAGACACTGGATTGGGCCTTCCAAGAGATAAATGGGACCATGTTTTTTACGATTCAAGCAGGGGACTGATTAATGCTGATCTCAAAGATAGCTGCATCAAGACGGCCTTTAGGTGGTACCTCACCCCGGAGAAAACATGCCATTTCTCGCAAGACGGTACAAACCAATGCTATAGAGGGTGTGGGGAAAGAGACCTATCTACACATGTGGTGGGAATGCCCCGAGATAAGGGCTATTTGGGAGCAGCTCCAGAGACTCCTAGATAGAATACGCAAGAACCAATTATTCTGACAGCAGCACAGGCTCTCTTAAACCACAGACTCACACCATACAACAAAGCAATTAATACGTTTATTAAGATTCTTTGTACAGCAACTAGAATCTGTATTGCCAGACATTGGAAGGATGGAGCCCCAGCTTTGCAAGAGGTGCTAGATAAAATAGAACACATATACACTATGTCAGAATTAGCTGCTTCAATACAGGGGACCAGGGAACAATTTACTTAAATATGGTTTTATTGGATTATGCAAGAGGAGGATTGAAAAAGGAACCACCTGAAGTTAAGTATTATTTCACAAAAAGTAAGGGATAACTTGAGTTCTAACCCTTCCAGATTATTGGGACTCACTTCACAGACACCATCCTCCCCTAAGAAAGAGTTGAGACTTGAAACAGATTAGAGTGTAGATGACCACAAATAGTACCACAGAAATGTATAAGTTTGGTTGACATTACTATATTTGTTTTATAGTTTGTTTAAAATTTGCAAAGAATATTTATGAAATCATAGCACAAGGTGTAACATGAGAGGAGTCCAATGTAGCACTTTATTGTAGATGTAAGGGATAAGACCAGGCCTTTGTGATGACAAGGCCGACTTTGAATACGAGACAAAAGTTTCCTTACTGATTGCGATATGTGAATTTTTGCTATGTTGTATCCTGAAATCTTTGCTTCTAATAAAGAAATATTTCAATTAAATATACAATATGTTTTTCCCTTCAGTGTGTCTGTTTTATAATATCATAAATACAATTGTAATACGTAATTACAAAAACTGACCTAAGTATATATCAGTTGACATTAGAACCAACAGATGTTTACCAGCTGTCTTCTGTAAAATAACTTTCTCCCTTTAATGACAAGAAGAATTCTCACTACCACAGAAGACAGTAACTTATTTCTGCAGCATAAAGTAGTTTCCAATTTTTTTGTTATAGTATTGACATTAGAAGGTAATAGAAAAATGACCCCAAAACGCTTCTCTATTTGGAAATCGATTTACCATGAATGAGAATACAGTTTCTGTAGAAGGGATAGCCTTGGTGACTGATTTGTGGTTCTGAAATGTAGTTGTGATTTCTTTTTTAGACTGAAAATATGGAGTTATAGGGATCTCATGAGGACATATGTGCTCCGTGTGAGCTGTTTTATGATCTATGGCTATCTTAAACAAGAGCTGCCGAATTAAGAGGGCATAAAAGCAAACCAATTAAAGGGAAAGTTTAGTCAAAATTAAACTTTTCTAATTCAGATAGGGCATGCAATCTTAAACAACTTTCCATTTTATTTTTATCATCAAATTTGTTTTCTTGGTATTCTTTGTTGAAAGCTAAACCTAGGTAGGCTCATATGCTAATTTCGAAGCCCTTGAAGGCCGCCTCTTATCTCAATCCATTTTAACAGTTTTTCCAAAGCTAGGCAGTGCTAGTTCATGTGTGCCATATAGATAACAATAGTTATTTATGAGTCAGCACTGATTGGCTGAAATACAAGTCTGTCAGAAGAAATTAGATAAGGGTGGTCTGCACCGACTTAGTTACAAGGTAATCACAGAGGTAAAAAGTGTATTAATATAAGTGTTGGTTATGCAAAACTGTGGAAAAGATAATAAAGGGACTATCTATCTTTTTAAACCATAAACATTTTCAAGAAGACTGTCCCTTTAAACAGATCTCATCAGCTATACAACTTTTAGGTTTTATTTATATAAACAAAAAAAAAAGTTAAAAAAATTTTTTTTTACTACACTTCACTAATTTCTGCATTTGTTCTACAAAATACTATACACTTCAAGACTCGGAATGTATTGTATAAGAGGCAAACATATCTCTGTGTATGACAGCCATATCTTTTTAAGGTAAGCTCCTTAAAAACAAAATTTATGCTTACCTGATAAATGTATTTATTTCTTGACACGGTGAGTCCACGGATCATCTTAATAACTGTTGGGAATATCACTCCTGACCAGCAGGAGGAGGCAGAGAGCACCACAGCAAAAGCTGTTAAGTATTACTTCCCTACCCACAAACCCCAGTCATTCGACCAAAGGGAAAGGAGAGAAAGGAAGTAACACAAGGTGCAGAGGTGCCTGAGGTTTATATAAAAAGAAAACGTCTGAAAAATACAGGGTAGGCCATGGACTCACCAAGTGAATAAATAAATTCATCAGGTAAGCATACATTTTTTCTTTCTTTCTAATGACACGGTGAGTTCACGGATCATCATAATTACTGTTGGGAATCAATACCCAAGCTAGAGGACACATATGATAAGGGAGGGACAAGACATGTAACCTAAACAGAAGGCACCACTGCTTGAAGAAACTTTATCCCAAAAGAAGCCTCAGCCGAGGCAAAAGTATTGAATTTATAGAATTTGGAAAAAGTGTGCAAAGATGACCAAGTTGCAGCCTTGCAAATCTGTTCCACAGAAACTTAATTTTTGAAGGCCCAGGAAGAAGAAACAGCCCTCGTGGAATGAGCTGTGATTTTCTTAGGAGGTTGCTGTCCAGTAGTCTCATATGCAAAATGAATCATACTCTTCAGCCAAAAGGAAAGCGAAGTAGCCGAAGCTTTTTGACCCTTACGTTTCCCAGAGAAAACAACAAACAAGGAAGAAGACTGGCGAAAATCCTTAGTCGCCTGTAAATAATATTTCAAAGCACGAACCACATCCAGGTTGTGCAACAAACGCTCTTTATGAGAAGATGGGTTAGGACACAAAGAAGAACAAAGATTTCTTGATTAATATTCCTATCCGAAACCATTTTAGGAAGGAAACCTAAGGCAGTACGCAGGACCACCTTATCGGAATGAAAAATAACTGCCCATCTTAATCCTATTAAACCCAAATAGGATTGTACACCAAAAACGTCCCATACAGACTTAACTGCAAAAAGTGCCATATTCTCCTGACCCCAAGAAAATAAAATGAGGCACTTACCTGAATCTCAAAACTGCCCGGCAGCAGGACAGCTCACCTGGTTTGAGAGGCACCTTCCTCACATAGACCCATGGAAAACAAAAAAAGACTGAATAAACCTACTTAGGCTTTTAAAAATACGGCAGCAACAACTGTTTGGGAGGCGCAGTGAGGATTATACCCCACAAGTTCTGAAATGCTTTAAAGCCACCACTGCTCTACTGAAGAGACTGACATGGACTACGGCTAAACCCCAGGAAAAAAACAGAGCAAGCCTGCTCTGCTCAAAAATAATAAAATCTTGATTGAAGAATTCAGACACCGAACTTTACCACCTCCTTGCAACGCAGCAAAGAGAATGACTGGGGTTTGTGGGTAGGGAAGTGATACTGAACAGCTTTTTCTGTGGTGCTCTTTGCTTCCTCCTGCTGGTCAGGAGTGATATTCCCAACAGTAATTATGATGATCTGTGGACTCACCGTGTCATTAGAAAGAAAAGATATTAAGGCAATGGTCCTCAAAGTTATAGAAAAGCAAAAACCATGTTAAAGTTTATATATATGCATAACAATAATAGTAAAGGATATAAATTATATATACAAGAAGTATTCAATTTAGTTAACATTTATGCTGCATAGTCCTCTATAATAAGATGCCTCTTTCCATCTATTTATTTAACAGTTTAGATCTGAGGGTTTTATTTACATGAATGATCAGTATAACATTTAGCATTTTGCTGTTAATTAATTTTTAAACTCCAGTAGATAGTTTCAGTTTTATATAATATTGTGCTAACATTGAAGACCTATTCAGAACAGAAATGTACCCGTTTGTAGTATACGTTGTAACTACCATTTTAAATGCTATTCCTCTATATATATATATATAGCTACTCCATAAAAGCTAAATCATCTAATACAATGAAAACATGTATTACACACAAACAAAAAACTAGTAAGCAATGCTTAAATAAAATTATAATACTAAATGAAACATATATATGCACATAAACCCAATAAAAAACCTTAACATAAATGCATTGTTCACTTCTTGCAGCAAGTATGTCTATGTATGTATATTACTAATAATCCTTACTGGCATGAGTACATAAATTATTTTATAATCAAGTTTCCATTACAGTTAAACTAAAATATGCAATGCATAAATAGTAAGAAAACAAAACCTAATGGCTTCATAGAAGTATGCAGTTCTAGAAAGAAAATAACCTATTGAATGTAAAACTAGCTCACATATACCGCATAATAAATAAGCTGAAAGTTTACCTTATAACAAGCCTTAGCAAAATAAATGGAAATAAAAGAAAAGACAGTATGTCTGAAATGAATAATTTACTAATTAAATCTTTTTAATATACTCAGCAAGATAAATAACTGTTCTTACGTCAGCAATAAACCACTTCTATGGAGGGGCAAAGTGTCTCAGCATTTAATAAATGCATTAATACTTACAGTGAGTTTGGCCTGCTCATTTTAATCACTTCCAGGTCAGGGTCACTTGAGTTTAGATTGTTCATATTTGAACGCGCAGCACAGCTGGAGTTAACGGAGCTATTTGCATTGGATGAACTGACAGATTCAGCACTAGAATTTACACTGTTTCTTTTCTCTTCTGTAAGAAACAAAACATAAAAACAACAGCATAAAAACACTGGAAAAGAAAACACAATAAAACTACTTTATGGCAAAGCATATAACAGAAAAAAAAACATAAATCCTTTTAGGTTGTTACATTGTGTAGTTGCTTGATTACAATTCTTTCAAAATGTATTGGCATCTGTGTGTCTACTAGATACAATGACACAGCTATTAACTGTCCCAGAATATAAAATATACTTGTTTAAAATCCTTTTTATGATTAAAGGCAGGGGTGAAACTACAGGGGGTGCACAGGGCGCAATTGCGACTGGGCCCCCAAGGGTGGGGGCCCAGCTTAAAAAAAAAATATATATATATTTTTTTAACAATAAAAACCGTTGACCTGCCACTGCCTGCACTGATATCATGTGAGTGTGACATGATGCTTCACTAGTGTCTCTGACTACAGGGGTTAGTCTTTCTGTTTTACCTATTGGTGTTTATGTGTGTGTGTGTGTGTATGTGTGCATGTATATGACTCTGTGTTTGTATTTATGTATGTGTGTGTATGTTTGTGACTGTGTGTGTATTTATGTATGTGTGTGTATGTTTGTGACTGTGTGTGTAATTATGTATGTGTGTGTATGTTTGTGACTGTGTGTGTATATATGTATGTGTGTGTATGTATGTGACTGT
>CAJPDP010390029.1:0-11116 GCA_905336975.1 Bombina variegata variegata
GCTGAACCGGCTTTTTCGAAGGCGGGGCGCCGCAGATTTCACGGTCTTTTGAAGTCTTAGAACCACGCCCCTTGATGTATAATGGCCAATCAAATCTTGAAGGCATGTAGAAACATAATAGTGTTAACGAATCATGGAGATGTTAATGGTTACGTATAGAGCCGATGATTGTATGCGGTTAGGAGACCTACTTTATGTGACAGACTTATAACTGGAGTTTATTTTGTTTAGCCAGTTATACATGTGTACGGCATCCTGATTGTGGAATACTTAATCTATGATGATAGTATAGTTTTGCTGAAGACCGGAACATTGCGCCCCTATTTGATTATAAGTATATAAAGTATGCGAATAAATTCACATAATATATACCCACTTTTTATTGGTAAGATATTTGTCTTTTATGATGGTTCATTATAATTGATTCATATCTACACTGTCATGTGTACAATTCAGTAGATTTGACATAGATTTGCTAATATATGTTGTGGGTTTTCATCAATCAGATTATTCTAGTGTCACAGAAATAAATATAGTTGTACCTATTTTGAATTCCAATGAATTGAATTTTTAAGAAGACAGATGTATCATATTGAATTTAAATATTAGTTTTGTAAAAAATTGCGATTTCGCTCTGCAATTTGTACCGATATACTAAGCATAAAAATTGAATTGTGTAAATATATATATATATATATATATATATAAATTACATAGATCTCTGGATTCTGTAACATAATTATTTTTTATAAATAAATGGAATATTGTGTATCGTGCAAATAGATTGGGTTGTGAACATATGGACAATATTGTGTTAAAGTTGTGGTACTAAAGGTGATATACTATGAAAGTGAGCAAGGAGGAATAAAGATAAATATAAAAAATAAATAAAAAATTATATATTAATAGAAATAATAATAAATATAGGTGTAGCTAAGGGTGAAGAAAAACGTGTGGGTGCTAGTAGATAAATTAAAATGCGTGTGATCCTGTGTGAGTGCATGTAGAGTTGTGTAGGAGATAATAGGGGTAGTGATAGTGATGTGTGGGGTATGTGTATGGGATCTTGTAGATGCTGATATTGTGATACTTTGTGCAGGAATTCCACTGGTGATAAAGTGTTCGGTGTATAATCACACTACTTCTTGTGCTTGTCTGTGTAGATTCTTATTAATATAGTCAAAAATTCTAAATCTATTATATTATATTTGGGTTGGTACTTCCAGATAAATGACTGTTGTCATTCATTATGATATCAACATTTGTTATTATCCACCTACAGAATGTCTTGAAGTTTTTAATCAGTGATGCCAAGTTGCTTTATTTGTAATGATTCTTATAAATAAATAAAAAAAGTTATTATTCTCATTCATTCCTGCTGGAGAGACTGAGTTCATCAGGTATATCCAGCAGCTTTCCCTTTTGAGTAGGGTATCCTCAAGGTTACCCTCTCTGATTCCCAGTGTTACTTTTTCTAGTCCGTAGCATGAGAATGCTGTAGTCTGTCCTTTGTGGTGAGTTAAAAAATGGGATGCCACACTGGTGATATTTTTATTGTTTGAGACATCTCTAGCTGCATTTCTAATATTGCTGAGCTGTTCAAGCATTCTGGTACGAAATTTCCTAGAGGACATACCTACATAGACTATGTCACAGCTACATGTAATGACATAGATGATATTTGAGGTATTACAATTTGATATGTGATTGAATTGTATGTTTGTAGCCGAATCTATCCTTCACTGACTTTACTGGTAACAAATGTTTACAGATAGAACAATTTCTGCATTTAAAGTTCCCTAGAGAGATTGGGTGATCTTTGGTTCTCTTTCTTACAAAGTGACTGGGGCTGAGAACATCTTTGAGATTTTTTTGTACGTCTATATCCAACTTGTATCTTGTCCCCAATAATGTTGTTTATTGTTGGGTCGGCTTGAAGGATGTGTACATGTTTGTTCAAGATGTTTATCACCTCATTCACCTGCGGTGAATACGTAAGGATTAGTCAGGTATTTTGATCTTTGTCTTTATGTTTTTTTTGTAATAAATCCTTCCTGTTACTTAGATTGGCTCTCTGTCTTGCTTTTTTAATACTTCTGTTGCTGTACCCTCTTTGTTGTAATCGTTGTTGTAATTCATCTGCTCTTAATTTATAGGTAGTTGGATCCGAACAGTTTCTCTTCATTCTTAAAAATTCACCTATAGGTAAAGCCTTGACTGTGTTGGGAGAGTGACTGCTGGTGGCATGAAGTAAGTTATTAGTTGCCATCTTTTTTCGGAATAGATCAGTTTTGATTGTTCCAGATTCCTCTTTAGAAATTTTCAAGTCCAAAAAGGACACTTCCTTATTGTTGAATTCATAGGTTAATTTTATGTTCAGGTTATTGTCATTCAGTTTTTCCAGAAATTCTGTGAGTAGATCTGATGGTCCTTCCCAAAGGAAGAACACATTGTCTATATATCTTAACCAGAGTGGTATGTGATCAGTGAAAGGTACAAGGGTATCAGAAAATACTGTTTGTTTCTCCCACCAACCTAGGAAAAGATTCGCATAGGTTGGTGCGCAAGCTGTGCCCATCGCCGTACCTCTGATCTGCAAGTAAAATTGTTGATCAAATACGAAGTAGTTGTGATATAGAATGAATTTCAATAGAGTCATGATAAAAATATCATGTTCTTTTTCTTCACCAGAAGAGCAGTCTAGAAAGTGTTGTACAGCCTTTAGACCTAATTGATGGTCAATAATCGTATATAGGGCTTCGATATCTGCAGTTACCAATATGGTATTTTCAGTTAGTTGGATATTTTTCCAATTGATGCAGAACTTCCATAGTATCCTTAACAAAGGATGGCATCTGTGTGACAAATTCCCTGAGTCTAAAGTCTACATATTGGCTGGCCCTTTCTGTAAGATTGTTTATTCCCGAAACAATGGGGTGACCTGGCGACATAGTAGGGTATTTATGAATCTTAGGTATGGCATAGAATGTGGCAACCTTAGGATCTGTAACAGTTAAGAATTTATGTTCTTTGGGTGTTATAATCTGGTCCTGTATAGCATTTGAAATTATAGTATTGTAATGTGCTTGAAAGTTATTGGTGGGATCAAATAACAGTTTGGAGTAACATTCTTTATTTCGGAGTTGTTTATGTACCTCACGTAGGTACATATCCTTTGGCCATAATACCACATTGCCACCTTTGTCGGAGCTTTTAATGAGCACATCATCCCAATTTTTCATGTCTTGTAGTGCTTTAATTTCAGGTTTTGTCAAATTTGTGTGGGCTGTATGGATATGGAGTTCTGAAATTTCTTTACATACTATTTCATTGAAAATCTCCACATGTCGGGAGAGACTAAATTTCGGAATGTATTTAGACTTGTTTACAATCATTTCTCTCCAGTTGGAATCGGTGTCGATATCGTTTTCTTGCAGTAGGCCCTGCAATGCGTTAATTGTTGCCCTTTCATCCTCTGTCCAATCATTATTCACACCCTCAATACCACATGTTGTGTCATTATTTTTTGAAAATAGTTTTTTTAGCAAGATTTTTCTAAGATATAATTGTATATCTTTTGTGATTTCGAATTTGTCTATATGTCCAGTAGGGCAGAAAGAGATACCTTTTTTGAGAATTGATTGATGCTCCACTGACAGAATCTTGTTTGATAAATTGATTATTTGCATCATGTCAGTCGCATTCTGGAGAATGGGCTCAGTGGTCTTTTGTATGGTTTCCATCGTTTGGAATCTTGTTTTGGTTTTTCTTTGGTCTTTGATTGTCTTGGATTTATTTCTGCCCCCCCCCCCCCCTCCTGGTGGTTCGTCTTGTTCTGAGGTGCCCTCTTCTAAAAAATCCTTGCGTTTTTTACTTTGTTGTCTGGTAAGTCTGTGGGTAGAGGTACTGGGTGTGGCATTCTCTATTTCAGTGGTGTCTGATTCACTGTCTTCTAGTTCAGAGGCATCACTGTCTATAACATGTACTCTTGTTTGTTTAATAGGATTTTTGCTGAATTTTTTCCCCCATTTATACACTTTGTTATTTTTTAAGTCAGCAATGTCTCTATTGAGCTTGGATTGCTTTGTTTGTTTTATTTCTGCCTCATATTTGTCAAGTTCAACTTGATATTTCTTATATCTTGCTTCAAATTCAGGTAGGTTTTCAAATGTTTTCAATTTGATGGTTAGATCCTCTATTTCAGTCTCTATTCTATCATACTGAGCTGTATCACTTTTTATTAAAATTTCCATCAGTTTGAATGAGCAATCTGATAGTTTCCTCCCATTCCTTGCTATGATCTGGGTTTTTGAATTCGTAGGCTGGAAAAAGTTGAATTCTCGTGGGATTAATTTCCTCTCTATATATTTGTCAAAAAAGTGTTTATTCCACCAGACATTGTCCTGTCTGTAGAATAATTTGTGAATATCTCTTAGTGTATGCTCCATTTGATCTTTATTATTGTTTGGTGTTCCTGTATTTTCTATATCAAAGACTTCATTAAGATCGTTGAGTCTTTTTTGTTGTCTGTTAAGTCTATCTGTTTGGTAATTATTTGCCATTAAAGTGTGCTCTATCACGAGAAACCTATTGCTAGGTATAATTATTGCAAAAAGAAGAGTTCAACATGGGACGTCACTAAATATATCAAAGAAGTTGTAACCTAAGCACTTTAGCACTCGTTGCAATATATAAGTAAACCACTTATGATTACATTACTTTTGTAACAGAAATAAGGCTCAACATGGGGCGTTACTAAACATAGCAATGAGGTTGCAATTTATTAACCTAGGTACAACACAAGTTATATCAGCAGCTGTGTCGTCCATGATATGAACTGATGAGGCACACATATTAAGCCAATCTCTTAATATATTAAAACAATATTATTTTTGCCACAATTTTCTTCATTTTCTGAATCTTATGTAATGGCTATCATAGATTATAACATCATTGACTACAAGTGGAAACATTTCCAATTATATTTACTGTTCAATGCAAAGCATTATTTTAGGAGGTATCAATTTCCAATTGCTACTTTACATACAACTAGGGGGTATAATATTTACCACAGAATATGAGTAGAACCCACTAGCTTATTGGTCTGAGGACTACCTATAAGTTGTTGCCACTAGGCTTCACTGTTTGCATTTAACACTGGTCAAAGGCCAGACCTACAGCTTTATATTTTTCATAGTTACTAACTAACAGAAACCAGACTAAATATAGACAAGCCCGGTGTATCCCGTAGTACAACTGACTAGTTTATACCTCTATTTATCCTGGTTTACAATAATTCCAGGGAAGTTGACAATGAACAACCATATAGTTCTCTAGTTGTTTTTAAAGAGTGCCCATTTTTAATCTTATCTATTAAAGTTTGATATTTTAATAAAATGTTCTCACACATACCACGCTATACTTATAATAACTATTGTGGGATTAGAGTGCTACAGGTGTACCCCTTTTTTTGTAACTGTCTGTGGTTACATATATGAATAAGTGTTCATTTGTACACAGCACATTTGGGCTACAATTACTGCCTATAAGGCCAGCTATATATTATTATTAGCCCATCCCAATATATTACCATTCAGTAGTGCCATCACTTTCTGTCTCTTTTTTCAAAAATATTATTCTACCATAGCATGGTGTGCATAAGCTTATATCCCCTCTGCTACCCCTCCTCCTTGGACATCACGCATATTAATTCACCAATCCAGGAGAAGCATGACCAGCTGAAACTGTACCTCTGGCTTCCTACACCACTTCTTATCTGACTTACCTAGCTTCTAACAATGCCCCTAGCCTAAAACAACAAACCACGCCTTACTTCCCTTTGCTAACAAAGTAAATTCCTTAAGTTGTTACCTTCCTATTCTGTCAGTACACTGTACTAACAGCTAATCCTCACTAATTATACATCTGCACTATGCTCTCCAAGCCTTTTCTTCTCTATTTATCTGTCTTTCTCCTGAAACTCACTGCATGTCCCTATAACAAAAATAAGCCCCTCACTATAGCTCACACCCACCTTCTCTCATCCCCTATGGTGTCCTCTCATGAACTACTATGTCTCTTTAGAAACACTTCCCATCTAACTCTACTGTCTCCAATCATACCCACTCCTACAAGACTCACTCTCACCTTCTCTCACTCACACTCCTACTACTGCTTGCTGCTCGTGATGTCTCTCCTAACCCTGGCTCCATAGCAATTACAAGACTTCCACACTCTTGCTCAATCTCCCACAGTAAAAACTCTAGGTCACGCAATACTAAAAATCCCATCTCCATTAACCCACAGAGCGTATTCCCTTTCTTTCCTGTGCTCTCTGAAACACTTACATTCATTCACCACCTGTTTGTTTCTAATGCTTTCAAACTTTGAACAATTATCTCCAAATTGAAACCGTTCAACTGATTCGCTTCCGAGAGTATCTCTGCGTATTTTCAAACACACAGATTATGGCTGTGTGAGCGTATGAGACAATGGTGGCCGAACTGGATCAAAACTAGAGCAACGCATTTCGGCTGTTAATTGTCTTTTTCAAACTCTATCGACATAACCGTTCTATGCGCTACTTATAGCCAGAAAATTAAAGGGGTATTTTAAATTTGAAGTGCATAAAACAAAAATGCGGATCAATAAAATAGATGGGATTTAATAAAAAGATCCATCGTATCATTTAAAAGCAATTTTATTGTAATTTATTTTATACATGTCAATTGAATAAGGAAATAGTAATATTAAAATGAGGCATAGAATTGTTATACACATTACAGAATATACAATAATATGCTTAATATATACATAAAATTTATAATACTGTACCTAAAACAACAACTAAATACATATAAAAAAGGCATCAATATGTTATACAATTTAAAAATATACATTCATACATTTAGTACTGTTATAAACCCTCATAGAGACCGGAGCTGAATATACATAAAAAACTCAATAAATATTAAAATACCAGATATATATAAAAAACTGGTTCTTTATAAAACTGGATATATATATAGAGGTGGAGCTATAAAAGACTTTATAATATTACAGGGGCACGTTTATAAAGAAAAAGTAAATAACAATAAAAATAAACATATAAAAGACAGCTAGGTTAATTATTAAGGTGACAATTTAAATCTAATTCTAGATTGAGACCTTTAGGAGTGAGAGTTCCCAACTGGAATATCCATTTACCTTCTCTTTTAAGAATTTCATTATGTAGGTCTCCACCTCTCCAATGCAATGAGACTTTTTCTATTCCCTTAGAGGATTTAGTTTAGAGGGTTACGTAGTGTAGGGTAAGTTTGCATTGGGAGATGGAGGTTTAGGCCTTAATCACCTATCCACCCCCATAATTGTATGGGGGTTGATTAGGTGATTATTGTTATGTAGCATTTAGTAGGTATTGATCACCAAAACACCCCCATACCTGTATGGGGGTTGATTAGGTGATTAGGTTAGGGCAGCTTAGGGGTCAATAGTGTATTTTAGCATTTATCTACAATGTTTAAAATTTAATGCATTCTCATGTATGATGCATATGCTTTTAAGTTTTATATATAAATTAAAATGTATGTATTTTTCTTGTGTTTATTATTGTAAACATAAATATATATTTTTAAATTGACATTTCTGTTACAAAAGTCATTAGTATTACAATTGTATTATTATATAACAGGCATGCAGTTAGTTATGCAATAATATAATTATAATGCAACAGTCTTTTATAACACAAATATATATTTTAAAAATATATTTATATTTAAAATAATAAACACTAAAAGCAAGAATATCTACATTTTAATTTTATATCCAATACTTAAACTAATATGCATTATACAGGTACATGATCATGCATTTTATTTTAAACATTGTAGATATCATGTAGTCTGGTCTTGCATTGATATTCAATATTTAAAATGCTATGCATTGTCATGCATATTGCATATTATTTTAAATATTGCATATAAATAAAAAAAATGTTTGCTTGTTGTGCTTATTAGTGATCACATAGATATATAAGTATATATATATATATATATATATATATATTTATGCTATAGTAGTTAGTAGCATTAAATTATATTTTTACAAAACAGGCATGCAGTTATGTAGAACTATAATTGTAACTATAGTATCTTTAATAACACATAATAAACACAACAAGCAATATTAATTCAATTTAAATGTATATGCAACACATTAAATAATATGCATTCTACATAAAAATGCATTATTTTAAATATTGAATATTTATGTATAGGGCTTTAGCTTATACAGTTAGTATTAGGTTATGGCAGTTAAGGGTTAATTGTTTAAATTATATGCATAGTCATGTACAATGGATATTGTTTAAAGTATTGTATTTTTTTATAGAGTAAAAGGTATTTAATGTTGCTTTCTCTTATTTTAAACATAAACATATAATTTTAAGATATCTACAATGCTTTAAATAATTTACATTGTACATGAGAATGCATATTTTGTCAAGGAGATTTGGTAAAACTAGAGGGACGGCAACACTTCAAATCCGGTCCCCAATTCCTCACAGAAGGTAGCACCCCCAAACAAGTGGTATCACCAGGTGCCTCATGAAATTACTGACAACATAGTAAAAGTGAGACTTGATCCCCTGCACCCTGCTCAATTTGCACCCCTTTAAGAAGGTGAGTTTCAGGAGCCCAGCTAGGCCGGAGAGGTTATGCCAGCTCTGGTGGTCGTCCGCCGAGATTTAGCACATCTCCGTGAAACATCATTTAAACATTGTTTATAATGTTAGCAACATAGCTCCTATAGTTATATTGGGGAGGTTTACTATTTTGTATAGCTTTTTTATAGCAAGGTATTTTTCAGACAGTAGGCGATATGTGGGAGTTAGCTTGGGTGTTCCAGGGGTGTGTAGATTAGGTGTGATGTAGTGTAGGCGGTCATGGGGAGCCAGCTGGGCAGTACAGGGAGAGTGTAGGTTAGCTCTAACGTAGGTATAGTTGGTTGGTGGGAGGTAATGAGGTGGAGCAGGGGGAGTGTATGTTAGATGTGATGTAGGTATAGACATTCAGGAGGAGTTAGCAGGGGGTGCTAGGGGGATTAGGCTGCACTTTGATTCGGACATATCAACATCAGTGTGATATGTTCAAATCTGCGGAATGCAGGTTGCTAGGAGGGTAGCAGCCATGTTTGTGTCCCCAGCTATCAGTTGGAAAGACTACATCGCCTGAAGTTAGTGTAGGTGTAACGCAACTTAGGACCCGCTGGCAATATATGGAGTGTGCCTACACAGAAAACTGTGCCATGTAGGCCCACTTCAAATAGGGCATCCTCCACCTCTGCAGCCAACGAGCAGCAAATGAGCAGCGATGTTGACGTTGCTGGTGGTGACTTCACGCTTCTATTGACTTCTATGGGAGAGACAATGCCACTTGTCGGCACTACTCAGCCACGCTCCTTTTTTGAAAACTCTACAGAGATTTTGAACATCAGGGCCTCAGAGAGTCAGTCATCTATTGCCCTACTGGATAAGCATCTCAATTCCTCAACAACTTTGCCACCTGGCTTCCTCACTTTTTCTCCAGAAATATACACACTCTATTACTAGGGGACTTCAACATCCCCATTGATAACCAATTTACCACTGCTGCATCTAAACTTCACTCACATCCTCATCTGGTCTCTCACAGTCAACCCTGTTCCCTACTCACCATGACAGACACTCTATTGACCTGGTATTTTCCTACCTCTACTCTAAATCTGAATTCACCTGTCGCTCCTTTCCCATTTCAGACCACCACCTGCTCATCTATCATTTTAATATATCAGCTAAGCCGACTTCTCCTTCTTGCCCATGCACATGTAGAAATCTAAACGCTGTTGATCCGCTTCAATTTTCCAAACTTATTCAACATCTCCTCCCCCACACTTCCATTATAACCTGCCCTGATTTTGCTATAGCCCACTATAACAAAACTCTCTCCTCTGCACTAGACATTCCTGCTCCTCCACAACTGCACAAAATCCCACAACGTCAGTTACCGCCCTAGCACTCTTAACAAACGTGCTGTTTGCAAAAATGCTCCTGCACTGCTGAGTGAGTCTGGAGAAACTCTCCCTCTGAACCTTATTTCATCCACAATAAGTTAATTCTTCATTCATACACATTTGCCTTTTACTTAGCCAACCAAACCTACTTCTCTTTTTTCTACTCTTTCCTCAAACGCTAACCTCTTCTCTACTTTCAACTCGCTCCTCTCCCCTCCTGCACCACATCTCTGTCTGTCTTTAGTGCTCAAGACCTGGCAGACTACTTTTTAAACAAAACACTTACTATCTGAAGCACCAACCCAACACTAAACTGCAATCTTCCAACTCCACCATCAGTCACCCCCTCTGCCACTCTCTGCATATTCTGTCCAGCCACCGAGAATTAAGTTTGTTCCTTACTACTTTCCTCACGCCTTACTACCTGCCTACTCTACCCTATCCTTTCCCAGCTAATACATTCTCTGTCTTCCACCCTCACTCATGCTCCTACTCACATCTTCAACCTATCCCTTTCTACCAGTTCATTCCCATCTTCTTCCAAACATGCAAAGGTCACTCCCAGTCTAAAAAAAAACCTTCCCTTGATCCCAATTTTCCTGCAAACTACCGCACCATATTATTGCTTCCACTAACTTCAAAACTCCTGGTAAAAACTTTTTTACGACCGCCTGTCTTCTTGTCCTCCAACTCCTTGCTTGACCCTCTGCAATCTGGCTTCTGCCCCCAACACTCAACTGAAACTGCCCTGACTATAGTTACTAATGATCTTCTTCTTCTAAAAGCAATGGCCACTAATCTATATAGGGGTCAAGTCCTACAAAAAAAGTGTGGGAACTCACCAAGACTTCCACTGCCCTCACAATTAATATTGTTTTATACATACACACACTTACATACATACACACACACTGTGTATTTAATCTATACATTCTGGCTAATGAAAGCAAATTAAAACCAATGAAGGGCTGATTGGTTGCCATTTGAGTGTCATTTTCTTTTACCATTAAAACGTATACATGTAAATTTGAAGCCAGTAACATTGGCAAAGGAAGCAGGAGGCATGAGG